>CM032334.1:35978173-36180673 GCA_019022515.1 Quercus aquifolioides | reverse complement strand
TGGGTATCCGACCTTACCCAACCCGAAATTTTCAGCCAATATTATTTGGTTTTTAATGAGTATAATATAATCAAGTTGGATTTTATCCCCCACTCCCCCCCGAAAAAAAAAAAAAAAAAAAAAAAAAAAAAAAAAAAAAAAAAAAAAAAAATCTGCAGCTGGAGAATACGTAATCGGATAAAGGAAGTCATGGACAACACATACTAGTATACTACTGGGCTACATGCTATGCAATTATTAAAAAAAAAAAGTATTATAATATCACTTCCCGTTTTGTATAGAGGAAATCATATACCATTTATTAAGAATATATATAATTAATAGCAACTTCCTATTAATTAAGAATACATACCCTCTAAATGTGTCATTAATTTTTAGAAATCAAGAAAAATTTGAAATTTATAGATTTCTAAATTTGTTCATATAAAGATCTCTCCTTGAAATTAGAAATTTATAGATTTCTAATTTTGTTGCACCAAATATCTCTCCTATATATACATGTATGTAGAAGAACATCAACAGTAAGGGTGCAAAAGTAAACACACAAAAAGAGCTTAGCAATTGTATACACAAAGACATAAGAGATGGAGAAATATTCGTTCAAGTTGGCTTTTTTAATTGCCCTCTTAGTTCTTGGCTCCTGTAAGAATCTCGTCCTATATTTTTACTTAATTTTTTTTTCTTATATGTATATAAACGAGTTTCAAACACAAGAACGTTCACTTAGTTATCATTCACATAGCAGATTAATTTGTCCGATCTTATTTATTTACTTTTTTTTATTTTTTTATTTTTTTTATCTACAATGATACAATGTTGTATATATAAAACTAGTATTGTGCCACAATTTTATAATTTTAATGATTTTTCAATGTTTCATACTTAAATATAATTTCAAAGAACTCAATCGTTAACAAATATTGCAGGTTTCAAGTTAGACGTTGAAGGGCTCAAACAAATTAAATGCAAAACTGATAACGATTGTGGTGATCTACGATATTGTTATTGCCACCAGGATTTGAAGTTGTGTTTCTGTGCTCCCCCCACTAAACAAGAATTTGTAGCTAAAGTCCTCAACAATCACTTGGAAGGACAAAATGAAAACCTGTTGCATTAGCTAAGTTGTAATTCAGTATAAATTGTGATTCTGAGAGCATCCTATTATTCAAGATAAATAAATCAAGGATCCTGTTAATAAGTGCTATATGGACACAAGTTAAATATTACTAAATGTTCAATTATTTAAAATGCTAAAAGATTAGCATTAAACTCTATATTTGCACATTTTCTTTCATTCTCTTTTATTTTCGAATCATTGACATAATATGGTAATTTTTTTTTTTTTTGATACAATATGGTAAAATTTTTTGATTTGCACATTTTAAGTTTTTATCTAGACTAGGATCATGCACGTTCTAGAGAACAATCACGCAAATTTCCATACCCTAAATTTAGAATAATAATAATAAAAAAAACCCAAAATGGTAGATATATTAAATTGAATCATCAATTACAATGGAAAGAGAAAAGAAGGACACTCATCTAGCCAAGTAGAGGAGTCCTTAAGTCCTTAGCATAGGAAGCCAAAAGTTCGGCCACCATATTGACCTAGAAACATATCCGAAAGAAAGAAGTGTTGGGATTTGTGCCCTAGAATTCTATTGTATGATGCTATGTTTTATATTATGTATGACATGATGTATGACTTAATATTGAAATTAATAAAGTTGTTTTATTATTATCTGAAATAATGGTAACATGAATATTTGGACATTATCATATAGTCCATGAGATGCATAGTATTTGATTTATGTGAGAAGTCACAGAAGATATAAATCACAAGTTCTTTGTAAACTCAGAATATTAGTTCGTGGTCGGTGATGAAATTGGGCATTTCATCTGCGAAGACCATAACATATTAACTAAGATGATTTGTCTTGATCATGGAAGTGAAGACTTCTGGTTGATGTGTTAATATGTTTTAAGAGTTAAGACATATTGAATAGGACCGCTGTGAGATTTGTTATTCTCCTAAGGACTGTCAAATGAATAATAAATCTCACGACTTGTATTTGCATGAACTCTTAATCCTGAGAGAATAATGGACCTGATCATGAGATGTAAGTTGTTTTGATATATCATGAGTGAAATCTAAAGTAATGGTCAAAATCTCAGTATGTTGGGCAGCCACATTTAGTGTTGATGGAACATGTATTCTCAAGATAGAATTCATAGTCTCTTAATGGAGATATAAAGTATTCCCTTGAGATAAGTTTAATGAGTTTGTTATTTAGAGAGTTAGACCTAACCACTTTAGTAAGACTAAAACATATATTTATGAAATTGGATTTCATAAATATATGATGAATAACTTAAAAGGATTAAACCGGGTACTCAAGGATTAAAATGTAGTAATTTACAAAGTGGCAGTCTACATTAATGACTTTGTATTACTACGAATGTTTTATGAAGGGGTTGCATGTATAATAAAGTCTTGGGATATAATTTATAGATAAGACCTAGAGTGCAACCATATTTATATAGTGGTATTAAATATAGTTAATGGTCACTTTAGACTAGTCAAGAGTTGACAGAAAAGCCCAAGGCCCATTGGAGCTAGTGTCTTATTGGTCCCTTTTGGTCCTACTCCAAGCCACACACTTAAGCCCAATTGGAAAGGCCCAAGAGGCCAGCCCAATTAGATTATTGGTTAGATACAAAAGGGAAAAACGTACAGAATTTTCTGTGTGAAAAAAACAACATTGTAATGGTGTGGAAGTGAATGTATGTCACTCTCTAATCATCCTTTTGTTACCAATTGAGAGTCCACACTTCTTGGGCATTAGTGGAATTAGAGTGAAGATCAAAAGTATTCCTAAGTGCTTCAATCTTCGGTTTTGAAATTCACTGCTTCAAGGTACACTCTCTTGTTCTCTAATTCTAAAATTTACTTTGTGCATGTTATCAATTTCGAATGATGTAGATTCGTTTTAAACTTATTTTTTCCGCTGTGCATGTAATTATTCCATCAATGGTATCAGAGCGGTCATCAATTTTGAATTGTATAACATGTTTTTTGAGTTTTGGAATTAGAGATAATAGTTTCATGATGTTAGAAGATTATATACGTATTTAATTTTCTGCATGGTTGTTGAAACTATGATTTGATAAAAACTTATATTGATGTTATGATGTTGTTTAAATTTTGAATTTAAGAATGTTAAATTGAATTTTAAGGCTATAGCATCAATGGAATTCAGTTTTGATATCAAATTCTGTCAGTCATGTTCATATGGTATTTGTTTGTTCATAGAAAACCGTAGAAAACTGTTCAGAGTTTCCCTTCAAAAACTGAAAACACGGGTTTTTCACGGGTACGCTTAGTCGCGAGATACCCGCGAGACAGTAGCGAAAGTTTCTGTCTGATTTTTGTGTTTTCACTATTTTTTGCTTAACTTGGTTTCGCGGGAAGTGCTAAGTAGCGAGATACTCGCGAGATACTCGCGAGACTTGCTTAACTTGGTTACGCCTTTTCGTGAGAAGAGCTTAGTCGCGAGATACTCGCGAAAAAGCCACTGAAGGGAATTTTGAAGTTTTTCTATGTGTTTTTCAATTGTTTAAAGTGCAAGGCAATGTGTAATTAGATTATGCATGTTTAATAATTTAAAAACCTTCTATAAAACATCTAGTGGGAGAGATATACAAGGGTTGGATCTCACAGCCTCCATTGTCGGTTTATAGTAGTGTGATTAAATACCTCACCTTGGCGTATATGCCTTGCTCCCTTCAGAGGGTGTTTAATTCATGGAACTACAGATTAAACTTCTTAATGATGGATGATATGTGTTTTACATTAAGAACGACCACGCTTCCGTGGAGTTACTTAGTGACTTACATTGATTCTAGGCAATGGTGTACACTAGACTAAGTATAATGTTAACCTCCCTTCGGAGCTATGTCATTATTACTTAGAGGCTGAAGGGAAAACGAAAAATTATTTTTGTTTGGTAAGAGTTACCATGATGGCATTAATAATGAGAATGTTTCTCGCCTAATCATAGTGATTGGTATGACCTCGCTTCCGAGGAATATTAATTGCGGGATTGGGTTGTCGTTGCATATATTATACTATGGTTTTATTAAGGTTCCATACTATATGTTTATATGCTAAATAGATAATGTCCAGTTTATTGATTATATTCATGTTTATTGTTTTCAGATTTAGAACATGGCATCATTTAGCCCACTTGTTACTATTCTTAATCAAAACAAACTAACTGGATCCAACTATGTTGACTAGAAAAGAAATTTGGACATTGTTCTTACTGCTGAAAAGCATAAGTATGTTCTTACTAAACCATGTCCTAGCTTTCCTTCATTAGATGCTCCTCTTGAGGAAAAATAACGATATGATCGTTGGCAAAAATCTAATGAGATGGCCAAGTGCTACATCCTAGCATCTATCTCAAATGTTCTACAGCATCAAATACAGGATGTAGAACTAGCTTCAGACATCATGCTAAGTCTGAAGGAGATGTTTGGTGAGCAAGGCCGTTCTGCAAGGCAAGAGACCATGAGGCAAATTTATAATACCAAAATGGCTGAAGGTACTTCAGTGAGGGAGCATTGTCTTACAATGATCTCTAATCTGAATACATTGGAAGTTTTAGGTGCTGATATTGATGGAGAATCCCAAGTGGATATGATACTCCAGTTGCTACCAGAATCATTCAAGGAATTCAAACTTAACTATAATATGAAAAAAAAAGATTTATACCTTGTCTGAATTAATGAATGAATTGGTAGCGACAGAAGGTATTCTTGGTACTTCCCATGTTGAAGCCAATGTTGGTGAAGTTTCTACTTCTCAACCTAAGTCGAAAGGCAAGGGTAAGAAGAAGAAGAAGAAGGACTTCACCAAGCAAGAGGGTAAACAAATTGCTTTAGGGGTTGCTGATAAAGGAAAGAAGATCAAAGGAAAGTGTTTCCATTGTGGTGAGAAAGGACATTGGAAGAGAAATTGTCCAATATTTAAGGCTGCCAAGAACAAAGGTATGATTAATACATTCCTTCTTGAAATATGTTTGGTACAGAATCCCACGGATTCTTGGTGTGTGGATTCAGGTTGTACTAATCATATCTGCAATTCCTTGCAGGGGTTCCAGGAGACCAGAAAGCTTAAAGAAGGGGAGTTGTTTCTTACTTTGGCTGATGGGAGCAAGATTCTAGTTGTAGCTATTGGTGTTTGTAATTTATGTTTTGAATCTAGAGTTCTAATATTAGAAGACTGTTTGTATGTACCTAATGGTCGTAGGAATTTAATTTCTGCTACTTACTTAGGTAAACTTGGATATTGTGTTATCCTGAAAGACAATGTTGTAATAAAGAAGGATAAAGTGTTTATCTGTTCTGGCAATATTGTGGATGATCTTTATATTTTAACTCCTGATAAGCATGAATTATATAATTCTGAATTAGATAATAACTCTCATGTAAAATCATTAAAGAGAAAGTTTCCTTCTACTAGTGATGCATATCTTTGGCACTTGCGTTTGGGTCATATTAATTCAAATAGGGTTCAAAGACTGATCAAAGATGGACTCTTAGAGCCCATGGACTTTGATGAATTTCCAGTTTGTGAATCTTGTTTGGAAGGTAAAATGACCAAACGACCTTTTAATGCAAAAGGTAGAAGAGCCCAAGATTTGCTAGAGCTAGTGCATTCTGATGTATGTGGTCCTATGTCTATCCAAGCAAAAGGAGGTTATGAGTACTTCATCACTTTTACCGATGATTACTCAAGATATGGTTATGTGTACCTAATGAGACGGAAGTCCGAAGCCTTTGAAAAGTTCAAAGAGTTTAGGGCTGAAGTAGAGAATCAATTGGGTAAGCGCATAAAAGCCATTTGATCTGATCGTGGTGGTGAATACCTTCTTGGGGTTTTCAAGGATTACTTAACTCAAAATGGGATTGTATCTCAATTAGCTGAACCTGGAACTCCCCAACAGAATGGTGTAGCAGAAAGAAGGAATAGGACTCTTTTAGAAATGGTTAGGTCCATGATGAGTTACTCAACTTTACCGATTTCCTTTTGGGGTTATGCCTTGAATACAGCAATACATCTTTTGAATTTAGTTCCGTCAAAATCTATTCCCAAAACACCCATGGAATTGTGGAGTGGGCGTAAGCCTAGTATGAAATATCTCCACATTTGGGGTTGTCCTGCACATGTGTTAAAAGGGAAGCCTGATAAATTGGAACCAAAATCAGAAGTGTGTTTGCTTGTAGGTTATCCAAAAGAAACTAGGGGTTATTTATTCTATAGTCGTAAAGATAACAAAGTTTTTGTTAGTACAAATGCTAAATTCTTGGAAAATGACTATATGAATAATTTTACTCCTAGAAGTAGAGTTGTGTTGGCTGAAATGAATGAACCTGTAAATGAACAATCAATGGAAGAAACTAGGGATGATATGACTGTATTAGATACACCACAAGATACTACTTATGACATGTCTAGTACACAGGTGCCTCGTCGTAGTGGGAGAATTGTTCGGCCTCCTATAAAATTCATAGGTTTAGGAGAAACTTATGAAGCTATCTCAGAAGAGGCTGAATCGGATCCCTACACCTATAAAGAAGCAATGAATGATATAGATGCACATCATTGGGTCCAAGCTATGAAATCTGAATTAGATTCCATGTATTCCAATCAAGTTTGGGATCTTGTAGAGGCGCCTAACGACATTAAACCTGTTGGTTGCAAATAGGTTTACAAGAGGAAGAGAGGGATAGATGGAAAGGTTGAAACCTTTAAAGCAAGGCTAGTGGCGAAAGGGTATACACAAAAGGAAGGTATTGATTATGATGAAACCTTTTCTCCAGTAGCAATGCTTAAATCTATCAGAATTCTCTTATCCATTGCTGCTCATTATGATTATGAGATTTGGCAAATGGATGTCAAGACTGCATTTCTTAATGGCAATCTTGAAGAGGAAATCTATATGATGCAGCCGGAAAGTTTCATAGCAAAGAACCAAAAGCATATGGTATGCAAGTTGAAAAGGTCCATTTATGGACTTAAGCAAGCATCTAGGTCATGAAACATCAAATTTGATCAAGCAATCAAGTCATTTGGTTTTGAGCAAAATCTTGATGAACCATGTGTGTACAAAAGACATCAAGATAAAGTAGTAATGTTCCTGGTGCTTTATGTTGATGATATTCTACTCATTGGAAATGATGTAGGGGTAATGTCATCAGTAAAGGTTTGGTTGTCAAGTCAATTTGATATGAAGGACTTGGGTGAGGCTAACTTTATTCTAGGGATCAAGCTTTTGCGAGATCGCAAGAATAAGATGTTAGGCTTATCACAAGCTGGATATATAGATAAGGTTCTAAAACGGTTTAGCATACAAAACTCCAAGAAAGGATTACTTCCTTTCAGACATGGAGTTCCTCTGTCTGATGACCAAAGGCCTAAGACTCAAGAGGAAGAAAATATGATGAGACAAGTTCCTTATGCTTCTGCAGTGGGAAGTCTCATGTATGCCATGCTTTGTACTAGACCAGATATCTGTTATTCAGTTGGCATGGTCAGTCGATATCAATCAAATCCAAGACCAAAACATTGGCAAGCTGTAAAGCATATTCTCAAGTATCTACGGAGAACGAGAGATTATATGTTCGTTTACTGAAGTGAGGATTTGATACCTATTGGCTATACAGATTCAGATTTTCAATCTGATCTAGATTTCAGAAAATCCACTTCAGGATGTATTTTCACCTCGGGAGGTGGAGCCATAAGTTGGCAGAGTATTAAGCAATCTTGTATTGCGGACTCTACCATGGAAGCAGAATATGTTGCTGCTTGTGAGGCAGCAAAGGAAGCTGAATGGCTCAAGAAATTCCTTTCTAATCTTGGTGTAGTAAGAATGGAGCAAGTTCCCATCACTTTGTTTTGCGACAATAGTGGTGCAGTTGCACAATCAAAAGATCCAAGGAATTACAAGAAAGGAAAGCACATTGAGAGAAAATATCACATCATTCGAGACATCATTGCTCGTGGAGATGTGGTGGTAGCAAAGATTGAAAGTGCAAATAATCTAGCAAATCCCTTTACCAAAGCCTTGCCTCAAAGGACCTTCGAGTCACATTTGGAGGGAATGAGAATTAGATTAGTGCATAATAGTCTTTAAGGCAAGTGGGAGATTGTTGGGATTTGTGCTCTAGAATTCTATTGTATGATGATATGTTTTATATTATGTATGACATTATGTATGACATGATGTATGACTTAATATTGAAACTAATAAAGTTGTTTTATTATTATCTGAAATAATGGTAACATGAATATTTGGACATTATCATATAGTCCATGAGATGCATAGTATGTGATTTATGTGAAAAGTCACAGAAGATATAAATCACAAGTTCTTTGTAAACTCAGAATATTAGTTCGTGGTCGGTGATGAAATTGGGCATTTCATCTGCGAAGACCATAACATATTAACTAAGATGATTTGTCTTGATCATGGAAGTGGTGACTTCTAGTTGATATGTTGATATGTTTTAAGAGTTAAAACATATTGAACTAGACCGTTGTGAGATTTATTATTCTCTTGAGGACTGTCATATGAATAATAAATCTCATGACTTGTATTTGCATGAATTCTTAATCCTGAGAGAATAATGGACCTGATCATGAGGTGTAGGTTGCTTTGATATATCAGGAGTGAGATCTATAGTAATGGTCAAAACCTCAGTATGTTGGGCAGCCACATTTAGTGTTGATGGAACATGTATTCTCTTGATTAGGGTTAGTCGTGGGGTGCAAGATATTTCCTTGTATAGATATTTGTGGCCATGCTGGACCCGTCACACCTTTTATTCTCGTTGGCCTCCTCTTGTTTCCGTCAGCCTTCTCTCTTCCTGTCATCCCGTGTAGACATCATCGGGTATGGAGGTGAGATCATTGGCCTATAGCATCGTCATTTTCATACTTTCTTACGTGCTTGCAAAGTTGACAGGCCTAATGGGGTCGTCGGCTTCTTTGCATGTAATAGGTTTATCCCTTTCTAAAAACACCATTGTCAATCTCAGTTCCTTATAAATCAAAATAAATTCACAATAATTTCATAAGAAATCTTACTAGGCGAGGTATTTTTAATGGATAAAAAAGTGATATCAATAGTGGGACCAGTTTAAAACCAGTAACAATTTGTCATTTAGAATTTATTGTGAAAATGTTATGGGTGCAGCATTTCTCTAAAATAAAATAATAAAATATCATATTGGATCCTAAAAATAAAGGTATTGTGAAAATGTTGTAATATTTTTTTTGTATTCTTAGACTTCTTTTTTAGTTTAGTCAAATTGGGTGAACCAAAATTCATAGTTTCATACACAATTTTCTTGTGTTGCCTTTTTTTTTTTTTTTTTTTTTAATGCACAATTTTAAAATCGATAATAATTTGTCACATAAGATTTGTTGTGAACATGTTGTGGATGTCAAAAATAAAATATCAAATAACAAATCGGGACCTACCATAGCTGGAAATAAAAAGTATTGTGAAAATGTTGTGACTTTTTTTTTTTTTTTTTTTGTGGTGTTCCTAGACTTCTGTTTGGACATATGTGATTCACATGTTAGGAACATATATCACTATTTTATTGTTGGGATTAGTGCCCTAGAATCCTATTGTATGATGTTATGTATGATATTATGTATGACATTATGTATAACTTAATATTGTAATTAATAAAGTTGTTTTTATTATTATCTAAAATAATGGTAACATGAATATTCGGACATTATCATACAGTTCATGAGATGCATAGTATGTGATTTATGTGATTTAGTTACAGAAGATATAAGTCACAAGTTCTTTATAAATTCAGAATTTTAGTTCGTAGTCGGTGATGAAATTGAGCATTTCATCTGCGAAGACTATAACATATCAACTAAGATGATTTGTCTTGATCATGGAAGTGGAGACTTCTAATTGATATGTTGATATGTTTTAAGAGTTAAGACATATTGAACTGGACTGCTGTGAGATTTATTATTCTCCTAACGACTGTCAATTGAATAATAAATCTCTCGACTTATATTTACATGAACTCTTAATCCTGAGAGAATAATGGACCTGATCATGAAGTGTAGGTTGCTTTGATATATCAGGAGTGAGATCTAAAGTAACGGTTAAAACCTCAGTATGTTGGGTAACCACATTTAGTGTTGATGGAACATATATTCTCAAGATGGAATTCATAGTCTCTTAATGGAGATATAAAATATTCCCTTGAGATAAGTTTAATGGGTTCAATTATTTAGAGAGTTAGGTCTAACCACTTTAGTAAGAAATTACTAAAGTATATATTTATGAAATTGGATTTCATAAATATATGGTGAATAACTTAAAAGTATTAAACCGGGTACTCAAGGATTAAGATGTAGTAATTTATTTCATAACTTTGTATTACTACGAATATTTTATGAAGGGGTTGCATGTATAATAAAGTCTTGGGATATAATTTATTAATAAGGTCTAGAGTGCAATTATATTTATATAGTGGTATTAAATATAATTAATGGTAACTTTGGACTTGTCAAGAGTTGACAGAAAAGCCCAAGGCCTATTGGAGCTAGTGTCTTATTGGTCCCTTTTGGTCCCACTCCAAGCCACATACTAAAGCCCAATTGGAAAGGCCCAAAAGGCTAGCCCAATTAGACAATCAGTTATTAGGAGAGAAACATACAGAATTTCATATGACACAACAAGTTTGTGAAATGGTGTGTATGTGTGAGTGAAGCCACTCAATTACTCTCCCTTGGAAATTGATTAAGAGACCACACATCTTGGGCGATAGTGGAATTGGAGTGAAGATTGAAAGTGTTCCTAAGAACTTCTGATCTTTGGTTTTGAAATTCACTACACCAAGGTACACTCTCTTGTTCTATATTCTGAAACTTACTTATTGCATGTTATCAATTCTGAATGAAGTAGATCCGTTAATTTTTCCGCTGCGTACATGCATATTTCCAACATTTATGTAATTGGCTAATCCTTTGACAAAACGCACTTTACTTGTAATTGGGTAGATCTAGGATGTGTTTGATGCTTCAAGAAACCTTGTTTCAAGTTCAAGTGTTAAAGCCATGCAAGTCTGTCCAAGAATCAAGTGTGAAAAGTGTTGTTCATTAAATCTCGACTGCTAGCATCTATCGAGACTTAGAGCTGTCTGAATCCCGTGGCTCGACTGCAGCTCAACAGATTAGGTATTTGTCGAGGTTTATGAAACTCAGATATTTGAGTCTGTTTTACATCTAATTTGTGATTATATGTTTGGGCTTTTTTTTCTCACAACCCTAGACATGTATAAGGATTATTTTAAGGGCCGTCAAAAGAGACACAAGTTGCATAAGTGTTGAGCAAAGTTTTGTTTAAGCAAATTGTGACCGGAGACAGAATTTGCCCTAGTTCATCTTTCTTGTGAAAAAGCTGCTGTGTTTGTACACCGTAGGGTATTGTGACCAAGGAGCTTCTTGATCTTCATCGTGTGATTAACGGAAGAACTTTGCAACCAACATCCTTCTCTAGTTGGTGATTGAATACGCGTATTAGGATCCGCGCAATTGGTTAGTCACATACTGGGAGCTGTGCATCAAAAAGAAAGATTGTTACTACAGAACAAGTCCAATTGAGTATTGGGGGAAGGCTTCAACTGTAGGTTGGTATAAGGTACTGGGATTGCTTTACTTGTAACTGCTTGTTGTGATAATAGTGGATTCTCGGGAGTGGTGATCTTAAAATCACCCGGTGGGGTTTTTGCCATGTAGGTTTTCCCCATTCGTAAATAAATCATCGTGTCAACTTATTTTCCGCTGCATACTTAGTTTAATTGGTGATTTGTTAGTGCTACCATGCTCATTGCATGTAATTGAACCTAATTAATTCATCACAAGGGGTCAATACATTTTTGGCCTATCAGCTTCTATTTTGGTTTAGTCAAATTTGGTGAGCCAAAATTCACTGTTTTAGTCACAATTTTCTTAAATTGGCTTTTTGTTTAAAGTGGTTAGCCCAATTTAAAACCAGTAACAATTTACCACCTATGATTTTTTTCAAAAAATGTTTTGGACATAGCATTACTCTAAAAAATAAAATAAAATATCATACCAAGACCCACCATAGTTAAAAAGAAAGGTATTGTAAAAATATCTTCACATTTTGTTTATTTTTTATTTATGTACAATGATACAACGTTGTATATATAAAACTAGTATTGTGCCACAATTTTATAATTTTAATGATTTTTCAATATTTCATACTTAAATATAATTTTAGAGAATGCAATCGTTAACAAATACAATAATTGCAGGTTTCAAGTTGGATGTTGAAGGGCTTAAACAAATTAAATGCAAAACTGATAAGGATTGTGGAGATCTACGATATTGTTATTGCCACCAGGATTTGAAGTTGTGTTTCTGTGCTCCCCCCCACTAAACAAGAATTTGTAGCTAAAGTCCTCAACAATCACTTGGAAGGACAAAATGATAACTTGTTTCATTAACAGCAACCCTATAAGTTGTAATTCAGAATAAATTGTAATTCTCAGGACATCCTATTATTCAAGAAAAATAAATCAAGGATCCTGTTAATAGGTGCTATATGGACACAAGTTAAATATTACTAAATGTTCAATTATTTAAAATGCTAAAAGATTAGAGTTAAACTCAATATATTTGCACATTTTCTTTCATTCTCTTTTATTTTCAAATCATTGACATAATATGGTAATTTTTTTTTTAATACAATATGGTAAAATTTTTTGATTTGTACATTTTAAGTTTTTATCTAGACTAGGATCACGCACGTTCTAGAGAACAATCACGCTAATTTCCATACCCAAAATTTATAATAATAAAAAATAAATAAATAAAACCCAAAATGGTAGATATATGAAATTGAATCATCAATTTCAATAGGAAGGAGAAAAGAAAGATACTCACCTAGCTAAGTAGAAGAATCCTTAAATCCTTAGCATAGGAAACCAAAAGTTCGGCCACCATATTGACCTAGAAACATATCCAAACGAAAGAAGATGAAATGAAGAAGTCAAATTATGTACCATTATCTCTAAGTTACTGCAAATTTTGAGAGGGCATGTTTCTGTTGATTGTAGCGAGGGAATTAGTTGTGCATATAAACACGAGAAGTGCTACATCTACAAAAAACTTGCATGGCACTCCAAGGAGTGCAACCTAAACAGCTTGGAGCTCAAGTTTGAGTTGAAACTTGACTTCTAAAAAATGTGCTATGTAACTAAATAACTTTGTCAATGTGGTTTTCTTCTAAAATTTGCTAAAGTTGTGCTATTTGGCAAGTGGTGATCGCTTCAAAGGTTTAGTCCAGTTTAGCAATTCCTATATGAGGGTGAATTAAAATGAAAAAAGAAAATAGAGGTAACGCATGAGAATTGGGGAATTGCAATTGGTCATTATTATTATCTCTTTTAGTGGAGCTTAAGTTGTTATATAAACCACAATTTTTTTTTTTTTAAATGTGAAGTTTAAGCAAAATATTTTTCAAATTCTCTTAATATAAAATTTTAAAATTCGTAAAAAATTATTTAAAATCCTTAATCCTATAACTATGAAGCACAGACGTGACTAGGGGGGTGCCGCATCGGAGTCCGACGTGGGGTGCGGTGTCCGACACGGCTCGATTCATGCCTACTCGGTTTCTATTCACGTCGATTCACGCAGGGACGATTCGTCCAGAATCAAGTCGTATCGGCTGAATTGGGTCGTATCGGCCGGCAACCGAAACGGCCAAATCAGGCCGAAATTGGCCTTGAATTGTGCCAGAACAGCCGAAATCAGCTTTGAATGAGGCCCAAACATCCTAAATCTATCATTCCTCAATTTTATTTTGAACATTTGTTGCTTCTTTTGTGTTTCTTTTTTGTTTTGTGTTTTGTTTTGTGTTTCTTGCCTTCTGATTTCTTTGTCTTATGAATCAAGGCATAGTAATGTTTTTTTTAAGAATATTTTAATGGTAAAAATATATAGAAATATAAATAGAAATATTTTTAATAATTTTTTAATCACCGCACCCCGCCGCACCCGCACCCTACTTTTTTAAAAATTGCCGAGTCCCGCACCCACACTCGAATCCGAAAACGCACTCGTGCTTCATAGCCCTGTAAACCAAAAAAAAAAAAAAAATCTTAAATAACAACAATTATTAATCTAAATGAAAACAAAACTAGGCCAATAACAAATGAAAAAATTATTCATTAAAACCTATTCAAAAACGAAAAAATTACATTAGCTTGGCCCTTAAAAAGTTTGAAGAAAAACTGATCTCAAAAGGTTGAAGAAAAACACCCACTTGGTAAAGTAATCTATGTCGACTACTTGGAATTTTAGCTGTCTCATCGCTATTGGGAATGGGCCCATGATGTCACCCCAATTAAGCAAAAGGCCACAGGGCCGTCATTGGAGTGAGCTCTTCAATTGGCTGTTTGATGACGGGGCCAAACTTTTGACATTTGTCGCATGCTTTGATATAGGCTTGGGTATCCTTTTGCATGGTGAGCCAATAGTATACAGCTCGAATTAGTTTGTGTACCAACGACCGTGACCAAGAATGGTTCCCGCAGATCGCTTCATGGACTTCTTTCATGACATAGTTTGCTTCCTTGGGGCCTAAGCACCTTAGGTACAGGAGGGAGAAGCCTCTTTTGTAAGAGACATCCTTTATCAGGACGAAACATGCTGCCTGGACCTTCAGATTTCTTACAGCCTCCTTATCATTAGGTAGTGTACCGTCTTTCAAATAAGAAACTATCAGTGTGGTCCAATTGCTTCCCAAGTCTATTCCCTGCACTCCGACACCATCTATTAAAGGTAAGAGCTGAACAAAAGAAAGTACCTTATTGGGGATGAGCACGTGTTTTGCTGATGCGGCTTTCGCAAGAAAGTCGACTTGCTTGTTCTCTTCCCTAGGGATTTGAACAAACTTGGCTTGAAACTCGCCCATCCGTTTCCTTACTTGCTCTAGGTATGTCTTCATTCTTTCCCCTTTGTATTCGTAGTCGCTGTTCACTTGACTTGTGACCACCTGAGAATCGCAGTACACAACCACACTCATGGCCCCAACAGCTTTGGCGAGATCCAGTACAGCCACTATAGCCTTGTATTCTGCTTCATTGTTTGTCATAGGGAAGTCGAGATGAACCATACACTCGATCTCGTCCCTTTCTGGAGAATGAAACACTATACCTGCTACACCAGCCTGCTTGTTGGAAGATCCATCCGTGTGAATACTCCATCGGGGATGTTCTTCTGCCCCATGGCCTGCCATGTTGGTGAATTCTGCAATGAAGTCAGCGACCACCTATCCCTTTATGGCAGTACGCGGGCGGTACTGTACGTCGAACTTGTTTAACTTTATTGCTCATAGTGCCATCTGTCCAGCTGTTTCAAGGTTACTCATTGCCCACCATAGAGGCTTATCTATCAGAATGACCACAGTGTGGGCCTGGAAGTATAGCTTGAGCTTACGAGCTGTAACTAAAGCAAAGGTGAGCTTTTCCATCGGTAGGCTCCTCTACGCCATAGAGTGCCCAGCTAGTGTAGTACACGGGTTTTTGCACTCTGTCTTCTTCTCTGACTAAGGCTATACTAACAACAGCTAGGGACACGGCCAAATAGAGAAATAGGTCTTCCCTTGGTTGGGAGGGACTTAGCAATAGTAGGGAGGAGAGGTATGCTTTTAGATCATCAAAAGCTTGTTGGCATTCAAGTGTCCATTCGAAGGACTTCTTCAACGCGTGGAAGAAAGGTAGACACTTGTTCCTCGCCCTCAAAACGAACTGGTTCAGCGCAGCCACCTTGCCGTTGAGGCATTGCACTTCTTTTATGTTCCTTGGTGGTGCCATCTCCATTATGGCTCGAATCTTGTCTGGGTTGACTTCGATACCTCTTTAAGACACCATGAATTCTAAGAATTTTCCAGCCGTTACCCCAAATGCGCATTTGCTTGGATTGAGCTTCATGTTGTAAGAGCGGAGGCTATCAAAGGTCACCTTGAGGTCGTTTAAATGATCGTCCTCCCTTCGGATTTTTACTAGCATGTCCTCCATGTAAACTTGGACATTTCTTCCAATCTAATGTGTAAACGTTTTGTTCATAAGCCTCTGATACGTTGCACCCGCGTTCTTGAGACCGAACGACATCACCTTATAGCAAAAAAGGCCTTGACTGGTGATGAATGAAATTTTCTCCTGATCAACTTCACCCAATTTGATCTGATTGTAACAGGAAAATGCATCCATAAAGCTCAATAGCTGGTGTCATGTTGTCGAGTCTACCAGGATGTCAACCCGCGGGAGGGGGTAGCTATCCTTGGGGCACGTCTTGTTCAAGTCCGTGAAGTCTACTCACATCCTCCATTTCCCGTTGGCTTTTTTAACCATCACTACATTGGCCAGCCAGTCGGGGTAGTACACCTCCCTGATGAATTCTACATCCTGCAGTTTGTGGACTTTTTCTGCTATAGCCTGGTCTTGTTCTGGGGTGAATACTCACTTCTTCTGACAGATAAGGGGAAAAGAAGATGACACATTCAACTTGTGCACCATGACTGAAGGGTCGATCCCAGGCATATTTTCATGATTCCAAGCGAAGCCATCCTGGTTTTCTTTTTGGAAAGCCGTGAGTGCTTGATGGACTGGCGGACTAGAGAAGGTGCTACTCTTCTTCGTTCGCTCAGGCCTAGAAATATCGAAAAGTATCTCTTTTAATCCTTCAACGGGTTCTGCGACAGCCCTCTGCTCTTCAACGCGTGCTGCCACTTTGTCCCCACGTACCTCTCCTACTCCGTACTTGATGGACAATTTGATCATTAGGTGATAGGTTGAAGTCACGGCCCTTAATGAGTTGAGGGTAAGTAGGCCCAGTATGGCATTGTAGGCAGACGAGTAGTCGACAACGAGGAATGTAACATCCTTAGTAATTTGCTGAGGGTAGTCACCGACTGTTACGGATAATGTGACTGCACCGAGTCGGTATGCCCTCGTTCCTCCAAACCCAACGAGCAGTGCGTTGGCTGGCATGAGTCGCTCCTTCTCGATCCTCATCTGCTGGAATGCCGTGTAGTAAAGGATATTAGCAGAGGTTCCATTATCAACTTGGACTTGGTGAGTGTTGTAGTCCCTTACCTGAATACTAACAATGAGTGCATCGTCGTGTGGGTGGTGGAAAAGTCGAGCGTCTTCTTCCGAGAATCCGATTATAGGGTTGTCGACCCATGCCATCTTTGGGACGAAACCTATCAGCTAGACGTTCTGAACCATCTTGAGGTAAGTCTTGCGAGCCTTCTTGGATAAACCAGAAGCCGTGGTCCCCCCTACAATCATCATTATATCCCCTACAGGTGGCCTGGGGCGCTCGTTATCCCCTGTCTAATAAGGTCTTCAATCTGCTACTTCAAGTCATAGCACTCAGACATATCGTGATTGTGGTCCCGATGAAAATGAGAATACTTGTCCTTGGACCTCTTACTAGGAACTCCCTTCAACTTGCTGGGCCACGTCAAGGCTGCATTATCCTTAATCTGCATCAGGATTTGATTGATAAGGGCAGTCAGCGGGGTGAAGTTCACAAATCATCCAACGGGGGGCTTGGAGCACCTATCCTCCCATCGATCTCCGACTCTAGTCGTCTTATGTCCCCTGTCCTGTTGTGTATTTTCCTGCCTTTCCCTCTTCTTGGGTTCCTCTTCTCATGCTAGTAACGCATCTTCGGCATTCATGTACTTAGTAGCTCGATAAAGCACATCTAACATGGTCTTCGGGTCTTTTTTGTATAAAGAGAACATAAACTTCCCCTTCCCTAATCCATTGGTGAATACAACAACAAGTATCTTGTCATCAGCCTCGTTTATTAAGAGGGCTTCCTTATTGAAGCGGGTTATGTAAGATCTCAGTGTCTCATCCTCTCATTGCTTGATGCTCATCAGGCATGTGGTGGACTTCTTATGCCTGTGCCCCCCGATAAAGTGTGAGGCAAACTGTGCGCTTAGCTCCTTGAAGGTACTGACGGAGTTGGGTATCAACCTGCTGAACCATAACCATGCAGGACCTTTTAGCATATTTGGAAAAGCTCGACACATGATATCATTCGCCACGCCTTGTAAGTGCATAAGGGTTTTGAATGACTCTAGGTGGTCTAAGAGGTTCCTTAGATTAGTCGTAGGCTTCAACCTATGGCATACGAAACTTTGGCGGAAGGGGGAACAAAGTGATGGGTGTTGTAAAAGGTAAGTTTGTCTGGTGGACTAACTTGTCAAGGTCACTTGACACCCGTCCTCTAAGGGCGTTCATCATAAAGTCCATCTACTCTTTTATCATCTGCATCTCTGCAACTAAGTGTGGTGGTGATGTTTCTGCTACGGATGGACAGCTGGTATCTTGTCGCTTTCGTCTACTCGGAGCATTACTGCCTTCTAGTCCTTCTTGGTCACTCCTTTTAGTGCTGGTGCCCTCTTACTCTTTTCCGTGACTTGTGCCTAGCATCCCTTTGGCATAGCTATTCCTCCAGGTCGTGATTCTGCTTATTAAGGCGTTCCACAGCCGCAGCTAGGGTCTATACTTGTTTTTCAAGGGCAGTAGTACGTGGTTCTTCTCCGATATGGTTGTTTCTTGCCATCGAGAGAGTGAGTACTATACAACTCTTTGTCTAGGAAGTGGTAATATAGCTGTTACTATTTTCGTTTTTTTCCCATAGATGGTGCTAACTGATGATGCCAAAAATCATTAGTGAGCCGCACAGTCCTCACGTGCTTTAGACGGAACCTGTGAAACAGAAACAAAGAAGTCCTTGCAGAGAGTGCCGGTGGTACCAGCCACATATCCTCCGAAGGTTAAATTAGAGAACTTTCACAATTCTAGAGTGCTAGAGCTGGGGTAAATTATGCGTGACTGTTGGGCCTAGCATCCCTTTGGCGCAGCTATTCCTCCTAGTCGTGATTCTACTTAGTAAGGCGTTCCACAGCCGCAGCTAGAGTCTATACCTATTTTTCAAGGGCAGTAGTGCGTGGTTATTCTCCAGTATGGTTGTTGGTTGCCATCGAGCGAGTGAGTACCATACAACTCTTTGTCTAGGAAGTGGTAATATGGCTGTTACTGTTTTCGTTCTCCACAGAAAGCGCCAACTGATGATGCCAAAAATCGTCAATGAGTTGCACGGTCCTCACATGCTCTAGGCAGAACCTGTGAAACAGAAACAAAGAAGACCTTACAGAGAGTACCGGTGTGGTACCGGCCAAATACCCTCCGAAGGTTAAGTTAGAGAACTTTCACAACTCTAGAGTGCCAAAACTGGGGTAAATTATGCGTACCTTGGCTTGCGAGGGATTTGGAGTTTTTATAGTAGCGTAGAGTTGACATTCATTTCTTGCCGTGTAGGTTTTCCCCATTCGTAAACAAATTACCGTGTCAATTTATTTTCCGTTGCATACTTAGTTTAATTAGTGATTTGTTTGTGCTACCACGCTTATTGCATGTAATTGAACCTAATTAATTCACTTGGTTAATTCATCACAAGGGGTCAATACACTTTTGGCCTATCAGCTTCTATTTTGGTTTAGTCAAATATGGTGAGCCAAAATTCACTGTTTTAGTCACAATTTCCTTAAATTGGCTTTTTGTCTGTTTGTTTGTTTGTTTGTTTTTTATTTTATTTTATTTTATTTTATTTTTTTAGTGCACAATTTAAAGTGGTTAGCCTAGTTTAAAACCAGTAACAATTTACCACCCAGAATTATTTTCTAAAAATGTTATGGACATAGCATTACTCTAAAACAAAATAATAAAACATCATACCAGGACCCACCATAGTTAAAAAGAAAGGTATTGTAAAAATATCTTCACATTTTGTTGTGTTCCTAGACTTCTTTTTTGGTTTAGTCAATTTGTTGAGCCAAAATTCATTGTTTTATGCACAGATTTTATAGAATGACTTTTTTTTTTTTTTTTATAATACATTGTTTCAAGTTATAAAAAAATAATTAAAAAAAAAAACATTGTTTTACACACACACACACAAAATTGACGAAGAAGCACTTTCCCCCATTATGTTTGGGGTAGTTTCATTCCTCCCCTAAAATAAAGTTGAATAATTTCCTCCTTCTATTTTGTAAATGAGCATATACCCCTATTGTTACTTTCCAAATTAAACCCTAACAAAATCTTATAATTCACAAAATATTCCATTGTGCAATGACTAAAATACTCCCGCTAAATGTTAATGTCCCAAATAATTTCTTCTTCTATTTTGAATTTTATGTGGTAGATTGATAGTTATGCTTTGAAGGTTAGAATGGTGATATATGGTATTCAATTTGTTACTTAGAGAACACTAAATTATTAGGTTTAAATCTTCTAGACTTATAATTTTATCTAATGGAAACTTTGATGACAGATATCTTTAGTTATCTTCTTCTCTTTTAATTTCATTTCCTGCTTAAAAGGGTGTTCATTAAATAATTAAGTTAAACATCGTAGCTAGGCTTATAAATCAAGATGATAAAGAAGGAAGTATGAACAACAAAATCTACATTGCAAATATTTAATTTGATGAAGAGCTTCAAATTGTACCATATATAATCATTCTTTGTAAAAATTCAAATATTGTGGAAAGATGATGACATTCATTATTATTCTTAGTAGTATTATTTAGTGAGTAGATATTACATTTAATAAATATATAGGTTCTAAGAAATTGTCATAGTAAATAGCTGTTTTAAATTTAAGTACATGACTTCATACTTCTTCCCCCACACACCCCCCCCCCCCCCCAAAAAAAAAAAAAAAAAAAAAAAAACATCTATCTTAATTTTCTTACTAAAGGAGCAGCACATGCCTTGAACAACCCAAACTAATATTAAAGAAAAGTTCGAACAACAAATATAATCATGAGTCAAAAGCTTGTGTTATTGTGCATTGTAAAAAGAGAGTAATTCTAAAAATTTGAATGAAAAAAAAAAGAATGAAATAATGTGGATTCCATCGAAATTTGATGTTGCTTTATTCTTCTTGTGTACTTCTCTGGTTAATTTACTCTTTTTTTATGATGTTTATTATTGTTTACTTGTGTGATTGAATATATCCATATCCCAATTCTACTTCTCTAGTTAATTTATTTAAAAAGAATAGCGAGTTGTATTTTGATAGATAATTATATTGCAATGTTTTCATAAACAATTATTTAATGCATTTTTTTGTTGACAATTTGATAACATTAAAAGGACGTTAAATTGGATTTTCATGGAAAAAATAAATTTGGTTCATATTTTGCCCTGCCTCACTTGATATCCTAGCTCCATTCCTGGTTAGTTGGCATGTGTTGATACCTCTTTGCGCAATAGCAAAGGTACAACATGTAGATATTTGAATTGAGTCTCTAGAATTCACTTCTTATTGTTAATAGTGAAAGAAAAATTGAAATACAAAATATGTAAGAAGTTACAAATTAGCGCAGATCTACTTTCATTTTCTTTTACAAAGAAAATGGCAAAAGTGAAGACACATTTGACTTGATGACTAGTGTTTGGTGTTGGCCATTGACAATGGATTCTATCATCGAAGATTGGTAGTGCAAGGGGAAGAAAGGGGAATTTTTTGGTAATAATTGTGCAATAATTGTTTAAAGATTCAATTGGGCAATTATTGTGGTCAATCATAAGCTTCAAAAAAGTGGCTCCAATTAGGGATGATCAAACCCATTGGGTAATGGGTATCTGACCCTACCCAACTCGAAAGTTTCGGATATTATTTTGTTTTTAATGAGTATAATATAACCAAGTTGGATTTTGCCCAAAAAAAAAAAAAAACCAAAAAAAAAAACCAAAAAAAAGAAAACCAAAACAAATCTGAAGTTGGAGAATACATAATTGGATAGAGGAAGTCATGGACAACACATACTAGTATACTATTGGACTACATGCTATGCATTTATTAAAAAAAATATGTTTATTATAATAGCAACTTCCTATTTTGTATAGAGGAAGTCATATACCATTTATTAAGAATATATAAAAATATTAGCAACTTCCTATTAATTAAGAATACATGCCCTCTAAATGTGTCATTAATTTTTAGAAATCAAGGAAATCCAAAATTTATAGATTTCTAAATTTGTTCGTACAAAGATCACTCCTGGAAATTTGAAATTGATAGATTTCTAATTTTGTTGGGCTAAGGATCTCTCCTATATATACATGTATGCGGAAGAACATCAAAAGTAAGGGTGCAAAAGTAAACACAAAAAAACGAATTTAACGATTGTATGCACAAAGACATAAGAGATGGAGAAATATTCCTTCAAGTTGGCTTTTTTAATTGCCCTCTTAGTTCTTGGCTCTTGTAAGAATCTCGTCCTATATTTTTACTTAATTTTTTTTTCTTATATGAATATAGTACTATATGGTCTTATTGTTCTTGCAAATAATTATAAACTTTGAAATAATTTAGTATTTTAAATAGGTTTGGGGCCTCTAATATGATAGAAATTTAAGTAAAATTAAGAAATATATACTTCTATTCATCACAAAAAATGAATGATCATTTTCACTTTTTTTTTTTTTTTTTTTTTAATATATGCAAAATTATTCATTATTCAAGTCTGTGTTATAGGGTAAAATTTTTTAATTAAATCACTCAAGTATGTATGTCTATATATATATATATATATATATATATAGATATAACTAGTATAGTGCCACCATTTTATAATTTCAATGATTTTAAATGTTTCCTAGTTAAATAAAATTTATAGAATGCAATCATTAACAAATACAATAATTGCAGGTTTCAAGTTGGATGTTGAAGGACTTAAACAAGTTAAATGCAATACTGTTAAAGAGTGTAGTGATCCACGCTATTGTTATTGCCACCAGGTTTTGAAGTTGTGTTTTTGTGATCCCCCCGCTAAACAAGAATTTGTAGCTGAAGTCTTCAACAATCACTTAGAAGGACAAAACGATAACTTGTTTCATTAACAGCAACCCTATAAGTTGTAATTCGGAATAAATTGTAATTCTCAGGACATCCTATTATTCAAAAAAAAAAAAAAAAAAAAAATCAAGGATCCTATTAACAGATGTTATAAGGGCACAATTAATGATTAGTAAATTTTCAATTATTTAAAAAGCTAAAAAATTTACATTAAACTCTATATATTTGCACATTTTCTTCCATACTCTTTTACTTTCAGTCATTGACATAATATGGTGAAATTTTTTGATTTATACAACATATGTTTTTATCTAGACTAGGATCATGCATGTTCTAGAGAACTATCAAAGCTAATTTCCATGACCAAAAAAAAAAAAAAATGGTAGATATATGAAATTGAATCATCAATTTCAAGTATCGTTGTTCAAAATGATGTGGAAACTGTGGTTTAAAATGTGTTGTTGAAACACGTGTTTAAAGTATTCATAATGCAAAAAATTTGTTTGGTAACCTATTTTAAATAACATATTTTAAAATGTAAAAAAAGATAATTGTGTGTTTTATTTGTGTGTGTGTGTGTGTGTGTTTTTTTAAATCTTACTAGCACTGTAAAAGCATATTTATTTTATTGGAAGAGAAAGAAACTCCCTCGTTACCAATGCACACCCTTTCCTTCTCTCTTTTCTTTTCTCCTCTACTGCTCCATCTCTCTTTACTTTTTTTGTGTCCTCAAAACCCATTGCTCAACCCTCTCTCTCGATGGTTCTAGAAAATAAAACCTAGGTGAAATTTCAAAGGTGAGAAATTTCTTAGGTTTTGTTCTCCTTGTTGACCTGCCATTTTCTCATTGATTTTTCAAATAAAAGCTCTTCACTGATACAGGAAAAGAAACCATTTGAAATTTCAAAAAGGCCTATGAGATGTGGAACTTTTTCGTGGGTTCTGATTAAGTGGAAAATATCCTTACTTGTACAATTTGTGCTTTTGTTCTCCTTGTTGATATGCCCTTTCCTCTTAATTTTTTTTAAATAAAAAGATCTTCACTAATACAGGGAGAAAAAATCATTATAATTTTCAAGAAGAGCTGTGAGATGTGGAAACTTTCTTAGGTTCTATTTGTTTAGATTGATGGCAAAAATCATTCACTTGAGACGTTGAGGGAAGCAAGTGTGAATTGAAGGAGACAGTAAGAGAAAAGAGTGCGAGAGACATGACAAAGAGAGAAGTCTATTTAAGTATTTTCCAATAAAGTGGGACCCGTAGGTTCCAGTTATCTCAACTGGTAAAGTCTCTAGTGGTTGAATAAAAGATCTGGGGTTCAATCCCCGTCTACACCAAAAACCGATTGGTGTCTTGGTCTAAGGATAAAAGAGCTATTATTAGAAGCGGACGTCATAGGTTAAAACTAACTCAAAAAAAAATAAATAAAAAAAATCAAGTGGGACCTATGGTTAACATATTTTCAAAAGTGCCATTAAGTAATTTTATTTGAAAACTAAATAATGGTCAGAGGATTTTTCAAAATTGAGTGTTTAAACACTCTAATATGAGAAGCGTAGCTCAAACACTTCAGTAAAAAACACCCCTAGCAAACCCCCCCCCCCCTTTTTTTTGGGCCTACAACTTTATTGTTGAAACACCTAAACATTGAAAACTGTTAGGAAACCAAAAGTTGGGCCTCCTTATTGACCTAGAAACATATCCAAAAGAAAACTTGAAATGAAGAAGCCAAATCATGTAACATTGTCTCTACGCTGCTAGAAATTTTGGGTGTGTTTGTATAAGTTGATGGAAAACAATGTTTTTGTAAAGTTTTAATTTACAACTATGTGTTTTGTTGGCTTTAATTCCATGCCAAATTTGATTGTAATTATGTTCAATCTTTTGTACCCTGTGTTTAATGGGGGATTTCATTGTAAGGGTTGTGTGGGAGAAAAAGAGTGTGAAGACTCAAGGAAAATTGAAGATTGAAGTGTTTTCGCGGGTAGATCACGACTAAGCATCCCGCGAAGTGAAGCATGTGCCCAACACATGACTGGAATGCGAAGAGTCAGGACAGGATGGAGACAGTTGTGTTTCGCGAGTAGCTCGCGGGTAAGGCCTTCTCGCGAGACACCCGCAAAACATTCTGTTTTGCCAGACTGTCCTATTTGATACACACTTTCTATACCCACACTATATATACCCATATTACCTACATATGTTGAGGAGTGCTTCAAAAAGAAAACCCTAGCCACAAACCTTGAGAGTTAAAGATTGTTATACCCACAATTCTTTACACAATTGCTTGTGGATTTTCCTTAACTCCTACCTCTTCATTTCCATACCATTGAGAGGTTGATAGCTCAAACACTTACCACACCCTTTCAGAGTGTTCAATGAGGTTTTGGTGCTGCTAGAAAGCATTAGAAGAAGCCAGGCTTTGGCGGATGCAATTGGGCATATTGCGGGATCCTGAGAGCTAAACAAGACATGATTCCGAGAAACCTTGTTGGAGCAGGAGCTTGAAGGGCTTAGGTGCATCAGGTAGGTTAGGATTGGAGGGTCTCTTGCTAACTCATGTATCCCAACTGATTGTCAAGTCGATCGATTACCTTTTGGAGGGCGGCGGAGAGGTTTTTGGCCGAGTTCTTCGGTTTCCTATTCGATAACACATCGGCGTGTTATTTTGCATTTGCATTCTTCTTCCCTACTCTTTTACCTTTCATTTTACTGTTGTGTTATTATGATTATGGGTTAGAGTAGTTTGTTTGTTTATCCGCTCCCATTTACTCTATTCCGCACTTTGTATTAAGTTTGAGTAAAATCAATCGAGCCGTAATTTAATTTGGGGGTCTAAATAGCTCTTGTGTTGAAACACATTTTTGAGTTTTCAGTTTTAAATTTAAAATGAGTGTTTGTAAAAAATAATATGAGGAGTTGTGGTTGTAAAATAGAGTTTTGGATTTTAAAAACGTTCTACAATGCTCTCAAAACGCCTAACCAAACAAACCCTTCGAGAGATGATGTTTCTATTGATTGGAGCACAGCGACGGCTCCATGATTATTATTTCGGGCGATCAATAAGAAGCATAAATTATACAAAATTTAAAACAAAAGACAACTTGAATATATTGACATCACAAAAAAAAAAAAAAAAAACATAAATTTTTACATTTGCTTTCTACAATATTTCATATTTTGCATTATCAATCCTACAAGCTATATTTTTTTCAATGCACATAGTCAAACAATGTACTTGTAAACTTTGAGCTTTTAATTTGTGTATTGTCACGGATTGCCAAATGGGGAGTTTGTTAGATTATAAAGATTTAGGAATTTATGTATTTAGAACTCTAATGTGTAATATTGGCAAACCATGATCAAAACAATATGTTTAGTCTTGTTTAGGCTTGTTCAAAGTTGATTAATTATTGTAAAGTTGGAATTGAGAGGCTGAAGATGCATTGGGGCATTTCGGCCTGGCTCGATCGATCAAAGGATAGACTCGATCGATCGAAAGTCGACCAGATTGCGTTTTCTGTAGAATTTCCAACTCAGCCCTAACTCATTAAACGTTTAGGGTTTTATGTTTTTGCCCTAGGTATATAGGGAAAAACCCTAGCCACGTTTTTAGAGTTGCTCATGTTGTATTGTTGCTCATACATTGTTGTTTTGTGTAAATCTCTTGTGAGATCTAGAGGAGCTTTCCTTTACACAAAGCTTAGGGTTTTCAAGGTAGAGATAGTATCAACATCTTGATGATCAACTTGGTTACTGCCATTGGAGCTTAAAGAATAACAAGCGTGGGTGCTTGTAGCTGATTGGAGAATCCAAGAAAGGAGTCCATGGATTCGGAGCTTACACGTGGTCGTGTCAGTAAGTTCTATTGGTAGGTAGCATTAAGAAGTCGAGCGGGGAGCTTGTAAGTCCTTTTGTATGAACTTCGATTCTTTCATAGTGGATTCAGGTTTGCCTTGAGGATCAGTGGCTCAAATCCTCCCCAGGTTTTTACCGTGTGGTTTCCTGGGTGATCATATCATTGTGTTCTTTATTATTCCGCTGCTTTATAGTATTGATATGATTGTATGTTTGTGATAACCTATAATTGCATAATTTGACTAAGTTAATCACTTGGCTAATTAACTAGGTTAATCTGGTTGTTTTAAGGGGTCTAAAACCGTTCATTCAGCTTTCTTACGGCCTCATTATCGTTAGGTAGTGTACCGTCTTTCAAATAAGAAACTATCGGTGTGGTCCAGTTGCTTCCCAAGTCTATTCCCTACACTCCGACACCATCTATCAAAGGTAAGAGCTGAACAAAAGAAAGTTGAACGGTTTTAAACCCCTTAAACCAACCAGATTAACCTAGTTAATTAACCAAGTGATTAACTTAGTCAAATTATGCAATTCTAGGTTATCACAAACATACAATCATATCAAGAATATAAAGCAGTAGAATAATAAATAACACAAGATATGATCACCCAGGAAACCACATGGTAAAAACCTGGAGAGGATTTAACCTAGCTATCCTCAAGGTAAACCTGAATCCACTATGAAAGAATCGAAGTTCATACAAAAGGACTTACAAGCTCCCCGCTTGACTTCCTAATGCTACCTACCAGTAGAACTTACTGACACGACCACGTGCAAGCTTCGAATCCACGGACTCCTTCTTTCTTGGATTCTCCAATCAGCTACAAGCACCCACGCTTGTTATTCTTTAAGCTCCAATGGCAGCAACTGAGTTGATCATCAAGATGTTGAAACTATCTCTACCTTGAAAACCCTAAGCTTTGTGTAAAGGAAACCCTGGCTGACTTTCAATCGATCGAGTCTTTCTTTCGATCGATCGAGCCAGGCCAAAATGCACCAATGCATCTGCAGCCTCTTGATTCCAACTTTACATGAAAGACACAACTTTGAGCAAGCCTAAACAAGACTAAACAACCTGTTTTGATCATGGTTTGCCAACAATACAAATTAGAGTTCTAAATACATAAATTCCTAAATCTTTAGAACCTAACAAACTCCCCCTTTGGCAATCCGTGACAAAACACAAACATTAAGCTCAAAGTTTACAAGTAAAAGCCCTTTACATAAATAATGCTCATAAACACTAAAATTCAATTCTAACTACTATCCATCAGTTGCAAGTATAGACAGCAGCTCAATTGAATCAACCTGTATATTCCTGAAACACTCAACAAAAGCATAAACGCATGTGTGACAGAAAATAGTAAATAAACAGGTATAACATTCTTGTATGATTCACACAACACATAATAAAGACATATATCAATGAATAACTCATAAAATATAAATCAATAAACAGTGAATCCAAAGAAATAAGAATCAAGTATAAATCATGTATATCAAAAACAATGTTACTCCCCCTAACATGAATACCAAAAAAAAAAAAAATGATATACAAGGTGAAGCGCCTAGATACAATCTAACATCTCTACTAGCTCCTCAAAACAAAAAAAACTCTCCCCCTAACTACAAAACTCCTCTACAAACTCTACTCCCCCTTTTTGTGACGGAATGCCAAAAGGCAATCACAAGCCATCATCAAAAGGAGGTGGTGAGGGTGAACGAAGATGTGCCAGATCAGCTCGCAACGCACGGATCTCATCAAATAAGTCCACCAAAAGCTGACCATGAGCCGCCTGAACGGTCATGACAGTCTCCAAGGTACGACGTACATCAAAGTCATCCGATGGAGGTGGAGGAATAGCAGCAGCAGCAGCAGCATCAGGATCAGGAACAGCCTCACTAGTAGGACCTGTAGAAGAAGAGGGAGGAGGTGCGGAACCAGAAGGCTCAGACCTAGGGTGTTTAGAGCCAACTCGAAGATGAGCAGCCCTCTGTCTAAGAAAAGATGCACCTATATGAGCAATCACATGAACGGGCTCAAAGGAAGGGAAGCTACCGAGATCAAGATATAGCAAAATCCTATGAATAAAAATAGGATGAACAAAGGCATGAGCAGACGATGAACTCCTATAAACTTCGTTCAAAGAACGAAGAAGCAAATGGGGAAAATTGATAGGAGCATCAGTGACAAGAGCATACAAAAATACACACCGCTCGAGAGGAATGGTGTAAAGATGAGAAATGGGCCAAAAAAAGTGACACGCTATCCTAAAGAAGAGATAGTGTAACTCAGAAAGCTCAACAGTGGTGATCCTAGGATCAGAACCCCACTGGATAGAAGACCCAGTGATGTAAGACATGACATCACTCAATAAAGGAGACTCATCATATGGGTAGATAGGGTGCTGTACCAAAGGTACCCCTAGAGCATCAGCCGCTACCTTAGGAGTAATGGTGTACTCTACGCCTCATATCCAACTCTTTACCAAAGTGCTGGAATCATAGACGCGGATAGAGATGTTCGAAAAGAACTCTCTAATCAAGGTAACAGGTGGAGGAGGATCAGAAATATCCACCAAGGGTAACCAGCCCCTACGCTCAAAGTTTGCCCTAATAGCAGGATCAAGCTCATCTAAGATGACAGAACGCTCAAACCATATCTTCCTCTTAAGGTTCAGCTTATCATAAATCTCTTGATTTTTCTCACTAGGAAACCTCTCTCGGTCAAAGGGAGGAGGGGAAGGAGTAGGTGAGGGAATAGACCTACGAGCCCTAGTCTTCCTAGGCATAGTGCTAAGGAAAGGACAGAGACATAAAGAGAAAACCAAAGAGAAAAAAATAAAAACCAATGGCAGACTGCAAGTTAGCACAAAAAAAATATAGAGCAAAAATCTATATGATGCATGAACAATTACAATGTCATGATGCATGTACTAATGCAGTAAAAACAAATTCAATTTTAAGTTCAATTGCACAAAATTGGCTTGAGCACAGAGTTTCTAACAAAAACCCCAAAAATTTGAAAAACCACTTGAAAATTTTGAAGCAAATTGATGAATTGAACATTACATAACACAACACACAAATTATAATGCTTAATTACATCAAAACAACAAGCCAATTTCATCACTTTCAACCTAATTGAACAAAATCCCCAATTCGGATTCAATGCAAACCCTAGAAAATTCAATTTTTTACAAAAACCAAAATTGATCAAATCAATTCATCAATATCATGTTTATATCATGTCCCCACAAAAACCCATTGATCAATTTCACAAAATAGGGCTTGAATCAACAAAAATCCCAAAAATGAATAGTCCAAAAATTTGAGTGTATAATGCATGAAAAATGCATGAAAACTTGAAAATAAACTCAAAAGGAAGGGCAAAACAGTCTTACCGGCTTGAGGAAAGAGAAACCTTGCAGAAATTTCGGAAGAAAACGACAAAAAATTGAACCTTTAGCCTTGCCGAGTCGGAGAGAGAAAGAAAGTTTGAAAAACTTTTTGAAAAAGTGTTTTGAATCAGTCAAAGAACAGTGTTTTAAAAACCTGATTCGCGACATTCGATTGATCGAAAATCACATTCGATCGATCGAATCAATCCGAGACTTTTAAATAAATTGAAGCACATTTTCGATCGATCGAAAAATAGAATGGATCGATCGAAACAGGCAGAGGCTCATAAAATTTTTGAGAAAAAACACAGTTTTGAAAATCCCAAACCAATTTTTGAAAATAACTCCTCAAAACATTAAAATTGACGAAACAAAATGCATGAGTATAAGATGATATGGAATGCTTTTTCAAAAACCCAAATTTTAATCCCAGTTTCTCCAAAGAAAATTTCAGCCATTCTCCCTTTACATTCTCAAGCAAAAAAAATGTTTTGCATAATACTCAAAGTATTTTCAAACTTGGTTGGTCAGACCAAAAACACACATAATAACATGTACAGTGTTTAGCAAAGAGTAACTTGTGTAGTGTGTGCAACTAGCAAAAGCTTGAGATACATGTGAGGTGATATGTGAATAGAAATCAATCAAAAAGTCTACAAAATTCATCACATAGAATTTAAAAGAGACTATCACCTAAAGAGTTACATCATATAACTCTCACATCTCCTAGAACATAAGCTTGCAATCATGTAAGTTTCTTGCATTTTGCCCCATAATTAGATGAAATTTGGCATCAAGCCTAATAGTACACACCAGTTTTAATCAAGTGAATTGGCATCAAGCCTAATAGTACACACAGATTTTAATCATTAAGCAATTAATCGAGGCTACACCTTATGTTCTTTTTGTGCATGTGCTACACTTTCTCGAGCACAAAATCTTATGATATGCACTAAGGTGTTCATGATTGGCTAGTGAACAGTGGTGAGATGGTTATTTATGCCTTTCTCAAAAGGATCAAGTCCGACAGTCAAATAACATGTGACTTCAAGATCAAGACAAAGTGATAAACACCATAAACATCTTTCCCACACAACATGCACTACAAAGCTTCAACTAGTAAAGTGCAATAAATAAGCTCATCAAAGCTAAACAAGGTATACAAGACATGTTATGTGCAGATAAATTGACCAACCTTGTTTTCAAAGACCAAGAAAAATAATGTCAAACATATTTTTGCTTTCACCCCTTTTTTTTATTAAAAAAAAGAAAACAAATAAATCCTAGAATGAAATGCATGAATGTAATGCAATGCAAGTCCTAGAAAAAAAAACAAAAACACAACAAAAAAAAAAATGGTCACAGAGGAATGAGCAATGAAGCACAAGGACCAAGAAAGCCAAAAGAGACTAGGGACACCGAAGCACACCAATCACTTGACGAAGTGTTTCAAACTTACTTCCATCAAGCGGTTTGGTAAAGATGTCAGCGTTTTGACAATCAATGGGGATATACTCAAGAAAAATAATTTTCTTTTCAACCAAATCCCTAATGAAGTGATATCTAAGTTCAATGTGTTTGGTCTTAGAGTGCTGAACAGGATTCTTAGATATATCTATAGCACTAGAATTATCACAATAGACAACCATGGTGTCTTGAGGAATCCCATAATCACTCAAAAGCTTTTTCATGCAAAGGAGCTGAGAATAGCAACTCCCAGCAGCAATATATTCTGCCTCATCAGTGGATAAAGAAACAGAATTTTTCTTCTTACTCATCCAAGCCACAAGATTGGCTCCAACATAAAAACACCCCCCAGTGGTGCTTTTTCTGTCATCAGCATTCCCAACCCAATCAAAATCAGAAAAACCAGGAAGAGACAAATTAGACTCTTTGCTATAAAATAATCCATAATCACAAGTTCCACTCACATATTTTATAATTCTCTTAACATCATTTAAATGAGAAACCTTAGGATTAGACTGAAATCTAGAGCAAACACCAACACTAAAGGAGATATTAGGCCGACTAGCAGTTAAATACAAAAGACATCCAATCATGCTTCTATACAAAGTAACATCAACAGACTCACCTGATGGATCAATTGTTAATTTTGCATTAGTAGCCATTGGTGTTCTAGCATGAGCAGCCTTGTCCAGTCCAAATCTTTTGACTAGATTTCTTGCATATTTAGCTTGATTGATGTAGATTTCTGACTCTGTTTGCTTTACCTGCAATCCCAAAAAGTAAGTCAGTTCACCAACCATGCTCATTTCAAACATTGACTTCATTTCATCTGCAAAAGAATGAGCAAGAGAGTCATTAGTAGCACCAAAAACAATGTCATCAACATAAATTTGAGCTACTACAAAACCAGTCTTATCCTTTCTTATGAAGAGAGTTGTATCTGCAGATCTCCTTTTGAATCCATGCTTAGTGAGATATGCAGTCAATCTATCATACCAAGCCCTAGGAGCTTGCTTCAAACCATAGAGGGCTCTCTTCAACTTGTAGACATCATCTGGTCTGTGAAGATCAACAAATCCCTTAGGTTGCTCAACATATACCTCTTCTTGTAACATCCCATTTAAGAAAGCACTCTTGACATCCATTTGATACAACTTGGAGTTTAGATGACTTGCTATGACCAACAGTATCCGAATGGATTCCAACCTTGCTACTGGTGCAAAGGTCTCATCAAAGTCAATTCCTTCCACTTGTGTGTACCCTTGTGCAACAAGTCTTGACTTGTTTTTGATCATAATGCCACATTCATCTGACTTGTTCTTAAAGATCCATTTAGTTCCAATCACATTTACACTATTCGGCCTAGGAACTAATTCCCACACATCATTTCGAACGAATTGATGAAGTTCTTCATGCATGGAATTTACCCAATCAGCATCTTGAAGTACTTCATCCACCTTCTTCGGTTCAAATTGGGACAGATAACATGAGTGAGTAATCACATTCAAGGCTTTTGATCTCAATCTCATGTTATCATTCAGACTACCCAATATATTTGTGGGAGGATGATTCAATCTCACTCTAGAGGATGGACCTTTAACTAGAGATGTGGTGGTACCTTTTTGTTCAGATGGAGGACTGAGCTCACTTTGTACTTGTCGGGGTCATGAACTGGAGTGGATGGTTCTGAACTTGATGGTACTGAGACTGTATCATTTAACACCAACAGCTCTTCTTCACTATGTTTCCCCACATACTCAGCAGGAAGTGAATCATCAACTTCTAGAGACTTATCTTGAGCAGGAGCAGTGCTTTCTGAAAGTGTTTCTAAACACACTTCATCATTTATCACAACATTTGAAGATTCTATGACTATTTTGGTTCTCAGATTGTACACTCTATAAGCTCTACTAGTGGAAGAATATCCTAGAAAGTATCATTTATCACTTTTGCATCAAACTTTTCTAGGTTCTCTCTATCACGTAGAATGTAATAGTCACTGCCAAATATCCTGAAATATTTGACAACAAGCTTCTTCCCTCTCCAGAGTTCATAGGGAGTTTTCTTGGAGTCAGGTCTGAAATACACACGGTTGAGTGTATGGCAAGCAATGTTGATTGCTTCTCCCCAGAAGGATTTTGGTAACTCTTTTTGTTGTGTAGCATAACCTGTGCCATCTCCTGAACAACCCTGTTTTTCCTTTCCACAATCCTATTCTGTTGAGGTGTCTTGGGCGAAGAGAACTCTTGATGAGTGCCTTGATCATTGCAGAAAGTAGCTAGCTTGGTATTCTCAAATTCTCTTCCATAATCACTTCTAATTCTGGCTATTACAGTATCTTTCTCAACCTGCAATTTCTTACACAGATGTATCATCTTCTCAGGAGCCTCAGCTTTATCTTTCAAAAGCACAACCCAAGTATATCTAGTAAAGTCATCCACAACAACTAGAATATACTTCTTTCCACCCAAACTCTGAACTCTGGTAGGACCCATGAGGTCAATGTGTAATAACTCTAAAGGTCTTGAAGTTTGAACACTAGTCACAGACGGATGCTTGGATTTTACTTGTTTACCTATCTGACATGGTCCACAAATGCACTTATCTATCTTCTCAAACTTAGGTAAACCGATAACTGCCTCACATTTGGAAATCTTCTCTAACTGCTTAAGGCTGGCATGTCCCAACGGTTGATGCCATAAATCAACTTGATCAATCTTTGCACTAAAACACTTGTTGTTTACACTTGGTGTTATGCCATAACAGTTGTCAGCTGTCCTTACACCAACACACATACAGTCACCTCCTCCATCAAGTATCTCACATTCATACTTGATGAAAAGAACATTAATCCATTGTCGCAAATCTGACTTATGCTGAGTAAATTGGCCTTCAATCCATCAACAAACCAAACATCTTCAAACACTGGCAATCCTGGAATATCCACAGTACCAATGCCTCTGATCACAGATTTGCTTCCATCTCCAAAAGTGACTGTTCCAATCTTTCCTTCAAAGAGTGTTTTCAATAAACCTTTATTTCCTGTCATATGCCTGGAACAACCACTATCCAAATACCAAAGACAAGAATCACGTGCCTTTAAGGCAGTTAAAGCAGTATAACATACATAATTCTTATCACATATGATTATGCCAAGATACTCAAGGAAAGATTTAACAAAAAAAAAAAAAAAAAAAAGGCAAAGACAACAAGTAGATAAGTTGACATATAAGCAAAAATATTTTCCAAGAATTTATGACAACAGGGGTCAAGGATCAGCTCAGAGATCAAAAAATCTCAAACAAAAGAGTTACCCGCTCTAATACCACTTGAACGGTTTTAGACCCCTTAAACCAACCAGATTAACCTAGTTAATTAGCCAAGTGATTAACTTAGTCAAATTATGCAATTCTAGGTTATCACAAACAGACAATCATATCAAAAATATAAAGCAGCAGAATAATAAATAACACAAGATATGATCACCCAGGAAACCACACGGTAAAAACCTGGGGAGGATTTAACCTAGCTATCCTCAAGGTAAACTTGAATCCACTATGAAAGAATCGAAGTTCATACAAAAGGACTTACAAGATCCCCGCTCGACTTCCTAATGCTACCCACCAGTAGAACTTACTGACACGACCACGTGTAAGCTCCGAATCCACGGACTCCTTCTTTCTTGGATTCTCCAATCAGCTACAAGCATCCACGCTTGTTATTCTTTAAGCTCCAATGGCAGCAACCGATTTGATCATCAAGTTAGTGAATGCTCTTAGATTTGAGTGGTAGCTATCCTTGGGGCACACCTTGTTCAAGTTAGTGAAGTCTACATACATCCTCCATTTTCGTTGGCTTTTTTAACCATCACTACATTGGCCAGCCAATCGAGATAGTACACATCCCTGATGAATTTTGCATCCTGCAGTTTGCAAACTTCTTCTGCTATAGCCCGGCCTAGTTCTGGGGCGAATACTCGCTTCTTCTGACGGATAGGGGGAAAAAAGGGTTACACATTCAACCTGTGCACCATGAATGAAGGGTTGATCCCAGGCATATTTTCATGATTCCAAGCGAAGACATCCAGGTTTTCTTTTAGGAATGTTGTGAGCGCTTGATGGACTGGCGGACTGGCGAAGGTGCTACTCTTAGTCATTTGCTTAGGCCTAGAAATATCGAGAAGTATCTCCTTTAATCCTTCAATGGGTTCTGCGACCGCCCTCTACTCTTCAATGCTCATGGTCTACAAGTGGTCAACCATCTCCAACATTGCTATGTAGCACTCGCGTGCTGCCACTTGGTCCCCACTGTTGGAAAATCTGATTTTGTATCTCATACAAAACACACAGCGGAAGCAACAATCACGAATCTACTTCATTCATGAGAGATAACATGCAACTTTGAATTCTACAACAAAGAATAGAAAACGTACCTTGATATAGTGAATTTCAAAACCATAACTTGAGAATACCTTTAATCTTCATCTCAATTCCACATGGTGCCCAAAATGTGTGATCTCTCAATCAGTCTTTTGTACATAGACTTTCAAAGAAAAATCCTTCTTCTTCCCCTTGTGGAGAAAAAACTAATTTTTTTTCTTTTCATCATACGTACGTTAAAACTATTCTGATAGTTTCTTTATTTAATAACTCTTATTAAATAATAATTGATTATCTAATTGGGTTAGCCTTTTGGGCCTACCCAATTGGGCTTTTGTTTGTGGCTTGAGATGGGACCAAAGGGAACAAATAAGACTCTAGCTCCGATCGGCCTTGGGCTTTTCTGTCAACTCTTGACAAGTCCAAAGTTACCATTAGTTATATTCAATACCACTATAAGAATATAATTGCACTCTAGGCCTTATTAATAAATTATATGACTTTATTATACGTGCAGCCCCTTCATTAAAATATTCATAGTAATACAAAGTCATGAATATAGACTGCCACTTTGAAGATTACTACATCTTAATCTTTCAGTACCCGGTTTATTCCTTTATGTTATTTATCATATATTTATGAAATCCAATTTCATAAATATATACTTTCGTAACTCCTTACTAAAGTGGTCGGGCCCAACACTCTGAATAACCAAACCCATTAAACTTATCTCAAGGGAATATTTTATATCTCCGTTAAGAGATTATGAATTCTATCTTGAAAATATATGTTCCATCAACATTAAATGCGGCTGCCCAACATACTGAGGTTTTGACCGTAACTTATAGATCTCACTCCTAATATATCAAAGCAACCTACATCTCATGATCAGGTCCGTTATTCTCTTAGGATTTAGAGTTGATGTAAATAGAAATCGTGAGATTTATTATTCATTTGACAGTCGGTAGGAGAATAATAAATCTCACAGCGGTCCAGTTCAATATGTCTTAACTCTTAAAACATATCAACATATTAACTAGAAGTTTTCTCTTCCATGATCAAGACAAATCATCTTAGTTGATATGTTATAGTCTTTGCAAATGAAATGCCTAATTTCATCACCGACAACAAACTAAAATTCTGAGTTTACAAAGAACTTGTGATTTATATCTTCTGTGACCTTTCACATAAATCACATACGATGCATCTCATGGACTAAGATAATATCTCATTAGTTCATTTATAGATAGTCTCATATAATTAATCTATTTAATTATTTATGACATGACAATAAATTGGATTTTAGGGCATAAACCCCAACACCCACGTACCTCTCCTACTCCGTACTAGATGGGGAATTTGATCATCAGGTGATAGGTTGAAGTTACAGCCCTTCATGAGTTGAGGGTAAGTAGGCCCAGTATGGCATTGTAGGCAGACGCGCAGTCGACAACGAGGAATGTAACATATTTAGTAATTTGCTGAGGGTAATCATCAACCGTTACGGATAATGTGACTGCACCGAGTCGGTATACCCTTGTTCCTCCGAACCCAACGAGCGGTACGATGGCTGGCATGAGTCGCTCCTTCTCGATCTTCATCTGCTGGAATGCCAGGTAGTAGAGGATATCAACAAAGCTTCCATTATCAATTAGGACCTGGTGAGTGTTGTAGTCCCCTACCCGAATACTAATAATGAGTGCATTGTCGTGTGGGTGGTGGAGACGTCGAATGTCTTCTTCCAAGAATCGGATTATAGGGTTGTCAACCCGTGTCATCTTTGGGACGAAACCTATCAGCTAGACATTCTAAACCATCCTGAGGTAAGTCTTGCAAGCATTCTTGGATGAACCAGAAGCTGTGGTGCCCCCTACAATCATCCTTATATCCCCTGTGGGTGGCCTGGGGCGCTCGTTATCCCTTCTAGCAACCTGTTCCTGTGGTAGATCTGCCCATTCTTTGCTGACGAATTGTTGCAGTTTTCCCTGTCTAATAAGGGCTTCAATCTGCTACTTCAAGTCATAACACTCTGACGTGTCGTGACCGTGGTCCCGATGAAAACGACAATACTTGTCCCTGGACCTCTTACTGGGATCTCCCTTCAACTTGCTAGGCCACGTCAAGGCTGCATTATCCTTAATCTGCATCAGGATTTGATTGATAAGGGCAGTCAGCGGGGTGAAGTTCACAAATCATCCAACGGGGGGCTTGGAGCACCTATCCTCCCGTCGATCTCCGGCTCTGATCATCTTGCATCCCCTATCCTGTCGTGTATCTTCTTGCCTTTCCCTCTTCTTAGGTTTCTCCTCTCGAGCTAGTAACGCATCTTCGGCGTTCATGTACTTAGTAGCTCGATAAAGCACATCTAACATGGTCTTCGGGTCGTTTTTGTATAAAAAGAACAGAAACTTCCCCTTCCGCAATCCATTGGTGAATACAACAACATGGTGAATACATGCCCTCTAAATGTGTCATTAATTTTTAGAAATCAAGGAAATCCAAAATTTATAGATTTCTAAATTTGTTTGTACAAAGATCACTCCTTGAAATTCAAAATTGATAGATTTCTAATTTTGTTGGGCCAAGGCTCTCTCCTATATATACATGTATGCGGAAGAACATCAACAGTAAGGGTGCAAAAGTAAACACAAAAAAACGAACTAGGCGATTGTATGCACAAAGACATAAGAGATGGAGAAATCTTCCTTCAAGTTGGCTTTTTTAATTGCCCTATTAGTTCTTGGCTCTTGTAAGTATCTCGTCCTATATTTTTACTTAATTTTTTTTTCTTATATGAATATAGTACTATATGGCCTTATTGGTCTTGCAAATAATTATAAACTTTGAAATAATTCAGTATTTTAAATAGGTTTGGGGCCTCTAATATGATAGAAATTTAAGTAAAAATTAAGAAATATATACTTCTATTCATCACAAAAAATGAATGATCATTTTCATTTTGTTTTTTTTTTATATATGCAAAATTATTCATTATTCAAGTCTATGTTATAGGGTAAAAAATTTTAATTCAATCACTCAAGTATGTATGTATGTATATATATATATATATAACTAGTATAGTGCCACCATTTTATAATTTTAATGATTTTAAATGTTTCCTAGTTAAATAAAATTTGTAGAATGCAATCATTAACAAATACGATAATTGCAGGTTTCAAGTTGGATGTTGAAGGACTTAAACAAGTTAAATGCAATACTGTTAAAAAGTGCAGTGATCCACGCTACTGTTATTGCCACCAGGTTTTGAAGTTGTAATTTTGTGATCCCCCCGCTAAACAAGAATTTGTAGCTAAAAGTCTTCAACAATCACTTGGAAGGACAAAACGATAACTTGTTTCATTAACAGCAACCCTATAAGTTTTAATTCGGAATAAATTGTAATTCTCAGGACATCCTATTATTCAAGAAAAATAAATCAAGGATCTTGTTAATAAATGTTATAAGGGCACAATTAAAGATTAGTAAATTTTCAATTATTTAAGAAGCTAAAAATTAGCATTAAACTCTATATATTTGCACATTTTATTCCATACTCTTTTACTTTCAATCATTGACATAATATGGTGAAATTTTTTGATTTATACAACATAAGTTTTTATCTAGCCTAGGATCATGCATGTTCTAGAGAACTATCAAAGCTAATTTCCATGACAAAAAAAAAAAAAAAATGTTAGATATATGAAATTGAATCATGAATTTAAAGTATTGTTGTTCAAAATGATGTGGAAACTGTGGTTTAAAAAGTGTTGTTGAAACACGTGTTTAAAGTATTCATAACGCAAAAAATTTGTTTGGTAACCTATTTTAAATAACATATTTTAAAATGTAAAAAAAGATAATTGTGTGTGTGTGTGTGTTTTTTTTTTTTTTTTTTTTTTAAAAAAATATTACTAGCATAGTAAAAGCATATTTATTTTATTGGAAGAGAGAGAAACTCCCTCGTAACCAATGCACACCCTTTCCTTCTCTCTTTTCTTTTCTCCTCTACTGCTCCATCTCTCTTTACTATTTTTGTGTCCTCAAAACCCATTGCTTGACCCTCTCTCTTGATGGTTCTAGAAAATAAAACACAGGTGAAATTTCAAAGATGAGAAATTTCTTGGGTTTTGTTCTCCTTGTTGACCTGCCATTTTCTCATTGATTTTTCAAATAAAAGCTCTTCACTGATACAGGAAAAGAAAGCATTTGAAATTTCAAAAAGACCTATGAGATGTGGAACTTTTTCATGGGTTCTGATTGAGTGGAAAATATCCTTACCTGTACAATTTGTGCTTTTGTTCTTCTTGTTGATATGCCCTTTCCTCTTAATTTTTTTTTTTAAAAATAAAAAGATCTTCACTAATACAGGAGAAAAAATCATTATAATTTTCAAGAAGAGCTGTGAGATGTGGAAACTTTTTTAGGTTATGTTTGTTTAGATTGATGGCAAAAATCATTCACTTGAGACGTTGAGGGAAGCAAGTGTAAATTGAAGGAGACAGGAAGAGAAAAGAGTGCGAGAGACGTGACAGAGAGAGAAGTCTGTTTAAGTGTTTTCCAATCGAGTGGGACCTGTGGGTTCCAGTTAGCTCAACTGGTAAAGTCTTTAGTGGTTGAATAAAAAATCTAGGGTTCAATCCCCACCTACACCAAAAACCGATTGGCGTCTTAGTCTAAGGATAAAAGAGCTATTATTAGAAGCGGACGCCATAGGTTAAAACTAACTCAAAAAAAAAAAAAAAAAAAAAAAAAAATCAAGTGGGACCTATGGTTGTTAACATATTTTCAAGTGTCATTAAGTAATGTTATTTGAAAACTAAAAAATGGTAAGAGGATTTTTCTAAATTGAGTGTTTAAACACTCTATATGAGAAGCGTAACTCAAACACTTTAGTAAAAAACACCCCTAGCAAACGCCTTTTTTTTTTTTTGGGCCTACAACTTTAATGTTAAAACACCTAAACATTGAAAACTGTTAGGAAACCAAAAGTTGGGCCTCCTTATTGACCTAGAAACATATCCAAAAGAAAACTTGAAATGAAGAAGCCAAATCATGTAACATTGTCTCTACGCTGCTAGAAATTTTGGGTGTGTTTGTATAAGTTGATGGAAAACAGTGTTTTTGTAAAGTTTTAATTTACAAATATGTGTTTTGTTGGCTTTAATTCTGTGCCAAATTTGATTGTAATTATGTTCAATCTTTTGTATCTTGTATTTAATGTGGGATTTCATTGTAAGGGCTGTGTGTGAGAGAAAGTATGTGAAGACTCAAGGCAAATTGAAGACTGAAGTGTTTTCGTGGGTAGATCGGGACTAAGCATCCCGTGATGTGAAGCATGTGCCCTGCACATGATTGGAATGCGAAGAGTCATGACAGGATGGACAGCTGTGTTTTGCGAGTAACTCGTGGGTAAGGCCTTCCAGCGAGACACCTGCGAAACATTCTGTTTTGCCAAACTGTCCTATCTGATACACACTTTCTATACCCACACTATATATACCCATATTACCTACATATGTTGAGGAGTGCTTCAAAAAGAAAACCCTAGCCACAAACCTTGAGAGTTAGAGATTGTTATACCCACAATTCTCTACACAATTGCTTGCGGATTTTCCTCAACTCCTACCTCTCAATTTCCATACCATTGAGAGGTTGATAGCCCAAACACTTACCACACTCTTTTAGAGTGTTCAGTGAGGTTTTGGTGCTGCTGGAAATCATTGGAAGAAGCCAGGCTTTGGCGGATGCAATTGGGCGTATTGCGGGATCCTGAGAGCTAGAAAAGACATGGTTCCGAGAAGCCTTGTTGGAGTAGGAGCTTGGAGGGCTTAGGTGCATCGGGTAGATTAGGCTTGGAGGGTCTCTTGTTAACCCATGTATCCCAACTGATTGTCTAGTCGATCGATTACCGCTTGGAGGGCGGCGGAGAGGTTTTTCGCCGAGTTCTTCGGTTTCCTCTTCAATAACACATCGGCATGTTATCTTGTATTTGCATTCTTCTTCCCTACTCTTTTACCTTTCATTTCACTGTTGTGTTATTATGATTATGGGTTAGAGTAGTTTGTTTATTTATCCATTCGCTTTTACTCTATTCCTCCCTCAGTATTAAGTTAGAGTAGAATCAATCAAGTCGTAATTTAATTTGGGGGTCTAAACAGCTCTTGTGTTGTAACACATTTTCGAACTTTCAGTTTTAAATTTAAAATGAGTGTTTGTAAAAAATAATATGAGGAGTTGTGGTTGTAAAACAGAGTTTTGGATTTTAATAACATTATACAAAGCTCTCAAAACGCCTAACCAAACAGACCCTTCAAGAGATGATGTTTCTATTGATTGTAGCACAGCGGCGGCTCTATGATTATTATTTCGGGTGATCAATAAGAAGCATAAATTATACAAAATTTAAAACAAAAGAGAACTTGAATATATTGACATCACAACAAAAAAAAAAAAAAAAAAAAACATAAATTTTTACATTTGCTTTCTACAATATTTCATATTTTGCATTATCAATCCTACAAGCTATATCTTTTTCAATGTACATGGTCAAACAATCATTCATCCATTGATCTCCCATTTGGTTGATTTATTTCAAATTTGTTAAGATCTAAATGAGCTTTTTCTAAAATTTAATATTAAAAATTTCAACTTTTGTTGTTAGGCTTATTAATTTTTATTTTCCAAATTTTAGATCAAATTAATTTTAGATCAAATTAGATTAAATTTGCTGAAAAGCTATTTTAGCACTCAAATATTAAATAAATAAATAAAAAACCCTACATCAAAAGTAATAAAGCCAATTGAACGGTTTTAGACCCCTTAAAACAACAATTGGATTAACCTAGTTAATTAGCCAAGTGATTAACTTAGTCAAATTATGCAAATCTAGGTTAACACAATCATATAATCATATCAAGCATAGCAGCGAAAAATAAAAAACACAACGATATGATAACCCAGGAAAACCAAACCGGTAAAAAACCTGGGGAGGATTTAACCTAGCTATCCTCAAGGTAAAAAGCAAATCCACTAGAAAGAATCGAAGTTCATACAATAAGACTTACAAGCCCCCACGCTCGACTTCTTATTGCTACCCACCAGTAGAACTTACTGACACGACCACGTGCAAGCTCCGAGACCACGGACTCCTTCTTTCTTTGGCCTTTGCAAAACACAAACACCCACGTCTGTGACTTTGAGATCCCACTCAAAGGTTTAGCAACACAAACTCTCCTGTTTGTGACTCCAAGACCACCCTTGAAGGTTTAGATCATCAGCACCTTTGATGACTAGAGAAGGCAGCAACTTCTACAACACCGGATCTTGAGATTCTTCAAGGAATAACACCGGTAGAAAACATAAGAGAGCTTTTGGGTACAAAACCCTAGATCTACAAAAGAGGCACAAGATGCACTCTAATCTCTCTAAAAAGCTCTGAAAACCCTACCTAGGGTTAGCTTATAATGTCCTTTAAATACTGGAAAAAACGGCTCGCGATTTGGGCTTCAAACAGATAAGTTATGGCCTTTTTACGTTTTGCTGATTTTGCTGATATGCGATTTTCGATCAATCGAAAATCCCTAGCATCAATCGAGTATCAATCGAACCAACCAGCTTGTAACTCATTTGTTTTTATCCCGAACTTGAGTTTTTTGTCTTGGGCTTCAATGTAGACCATTCTAAACTAATGAGACTTAGTTTTTGTCATGGTTTACCAACATTATGAACTCAAAACCTAATACTAATTTTTTTTTGCTCACTACTACAATAAACTATTACATGTAGCAGCTACTATAGACAGCTGCCAAACATAAAAAATTGATATTTTTAATACCCAAGCCCAATGTCTCTCCCTCTCTCTCTCTCTCTCTCTCTCTCTCTCTCTCTCAGGACATACACTGTGGGTTTCGCTAGCAGCATTTGCGGTGGGACGCTGCATTGAATGTGGGTAGTGGGTTTGGCTTAGTTTGGTTTGTGTGGTTTTGAGTTTGGTGGGTTTTGGGGTGATTAGTGGTGGTATGGCTTTGGTATGGTTGGCGATGGTGGTAGTGGATTTCGGCTATTGCTGTGGGTTTCGTTGATTTTGCCAGTGGGTTGTAGTTGTGATGGTAGATTGTCGTAATTGGTTGTGGCTAGTGTTGATGGGTTTTTTTTTTTTTTTTTGGTTATGGTAGATTGTGGTTGTTGGAGTGGTGGTGGAGATGATTGTGGCTTAGCTAAAGTTTTTGTAGTATTTTATTATTATTTTAATGAGTAATTTATATAATTTTAAATGAAGTGGTAACAATATATATAACTATTGATAGTAGATGTATTGTAAAATATGGTGTTAAAATATATAAAATAGCCTTTTAAGTTTTATAAAGTTTAATTTTTTAGGACCACCATTGCGAATACTCTATATACAAAATCCATACTTCAAAATATAAAAGAATCTAGGAGCTAAAATATGAATCATAAAAAACACAAGAAGATCAATTAGATGTCATATTATTTGTTTAAGGAATTACAGGGGCAAAGCTCCTACATTCTGCCAATGATTTTTGTTGACCACCTTGATAGAAGAAGAAAGTTTCCAGACACCAATACAAGCAGTTATCAACCAGCCTCACCTTTACAGAACTTGGATGAAGCCCCATTAGAGGATCCGGTATAGGTTCGAACAAGTAGTTCCCTCCAAGCAACAACCTCGTTAATGGTGAGATTCCAGGTCCAGGAATTACAACTTTGAAGGCGTGCTGGGTCGGTATCATACCCGTGAACTTGTTGTTCTCCAAGGAAAAAGTGGAGAGCCTTGGCATTAAAACCATGAATGAAGGTAAAAAGCATCGGAGCTCGTTGTTGCTCAGATCGATAGCTATGAACTCGCTTTGTGTGCCTAAAGAAGTTGGGGCTTGTACGGAGGAGAACTAGTTGAATTAGAGAGTGAGTTGTTGCAGTGGTGGGAGGTCAAAGAGAAGGGATGGTACTGAGCCACTGAGTCGATTGTGACTTATATCAATTTCTTGTAAATAACCCAAAGTTTTGAAACTCTCTGGGATTATCTTTCCTTCTAAGCTGTTGTTTCTCATAGAGATTTGAACTTCAAAGTTGGAAAAACCCACGAGATTTTGCCAGATATGGCATTGTTGCTAGCGTCTAAAAAGGAAAGGTTGTTCAAAGAACCTAACTCGAGAAACTCTCCTGTTAGCTTGTTTGATTGGAGTTCGAGTCTTTTTAAGCTCACTAGGTTGTTGAAATTCGCTGGAATTGCTCCCTCAAGCTTGTTGTTATTGAGGTAAAGTTCCTCGAGCTTAGTGAGTGAGCTAATCGAGGTGGGTAACTCGTCGGAGAACGAGGTCATTGAGAGACCAAGTCGACGCAGATGAGTTAGGTTAGCAAGCGAGTCAGGAATTGGACCAGAGAAGAAGTTATTGGAGAGGTCAAAGGTGTCTAAGTAAGGGAGGTTCCAAGAAATAGAAGATAGTGAAATGTTGTAACCCGCCTGGTCAAGACTGAGTTCTGTGACTTAGGTCGTTTCTAAAACATTGAGGTCGCAACGAAATCCGCATGTGAACCGGTTGCTGAAGAGGTCGTCACGTGGGTCAACATTGAAGTCCCAAGAGTTAGTGTCTGTTTGGGAACAGCTTATTTAACAGAAACTGAAAACTTTTTGCTGAAAGTATTGTTGATAAAGCTAAAAGGTAGCTAAAATAATACAGTGGGTCTCATAAATAGTACCAAAAAGTGCAATGGGACCTAGGAATAGTAGTAAAAATAAGTTGAATAGTAAAAAAATCTAGTTTTTTAGGCAATCCAAAACGCACACTTAATGCATGAGCCTGGACTCACTGAGTTAGGGTCCAACCCATTCTTCTGCTCCTTGAAAACCTCTATCTCCCTCCAAAATGTTTTTGATTCTACTGTAAACAAAGATCGGTAGTGGAAGGAGAAGAAAGGGGAATTTTTGGGTTGTAATTGTGCAATAATTGTTTAAAGATTCACTTGTGCAATTATTGTGGTAAATGGTAAGCTTCAAAAAAACAACTCCAATTAGGGATGATAAAACCCATTGGGTAATGGGTATTCGACCCTACCCAACCCGAATGTTTCAGCCAATATTATTTGGTCTTTAATGAGTATAATATAATCAGGTTGGATTTTATCCAAACCCGAAACAACAAAAAAAACAAAAACAAAAAAACAAAAAAACAAAATGAATCTGAAGCTGGAGAATACGTAATCGGATAGAGGAAGTCATGGACAACACATACTAGTATACTACTAGGCTACATGCTATGCAATTATTAAAAAAAATATGTATTATAATATCACTTCCTGTTTTGTATAGAGGAAATCATATACCATTTATTAAGAATATATATAATTAATAGCAACTTCCTAGTAATTAAGAATACATACCCTCTAAATGTGTCATTAATTTTTAGAAATCAAGAAAAATCTGAAATTTATAGATTTCTAAATTTGTTTGTATAAAGATCTCTTCTTGAAATTTGAAATTTATAGATTTCTAATTTTGTTGTGCCAAAGATCTCTCCTATATATACATGTATGTAGAAGAACATCAACAGTAAGGTTGCAAAAGTAAACACAAAAAAAGAGCTTAGCAACTGTATACACAAAGACATAAGAGATGGAGAAATATTCCTTCAAGTTGGCTTTTTTAATTGCCCTCTTAGTTCTTGGCTCCTGTAAGAATCTCATCCTATATTTTTACTTAATTTTTTTTTTCTTATATGTATATAAACGAGTTTCAAACACAAGAACGTTCACTTAGTTATCAATCACATAGCAAATTAATTTGTCTGATCTTATTTATTTACTTAATTTTTTTATTTTTTATTTTTATTTTTATGTACGATGATGCAATGTTGTATATATAAAACTAGTATTGTGCCACAACTTTATAATTTTAATGACTTTTCAATGTTTCATACTTAAATATAATTTTAGAGAATGCAATTGTTAACAAATACAATAATTGCAGGTTTCAAGTTGGATGTTGAAGGGCTTAAACAAATTAAATGCAAAACTGATAACGATTGCGGAGATCTACGATATTGTTATTGCCACCAGGATTTGAAGTTGTGTTTCTGTGCTCCCCCCACTAAACAAGAATTTGTAGCTAAAGTCCTCAACAATCACTTGGAAGGACAAAATGATAACTTGTTTCATTAACAGCAACCCTATAAGTTGTAATTCGGAATAAATTGTAATTCTCAGGACATCCTATTATTCAAGAAAAATAAATCAAGGATCCTGTTAATAAGTGCTATATGGACACAAGTTAAATATTACTAAATGTTCAATTATTTAAAATGCTAAAAGATTAGCGTTAAACTCAATATATTTGCACATTTTCTTTCATTCTCTTTTATTTTCAAATCATTGACATAATATGGTAATTTTTTTTTTTTTGATACAATATGGTAAAATTTTTTGATTTGCACATTTTAAGTTTTTATCTAGACTAGGATCACGCACATTCTAGAGAACAATTGTTACGTGCCTAGTTTTTATTTAATTTTTTTATTTAAGATTTTATTAAGAGTTGGGTTATTAGATAATGATAGGATAAATTGTTAGCTTAGTATTTGAATAAATCTTATGTACTTGTAGTAGATAAAGATTAGGTTTCTTTTGAATTTAAATGTCAGCTTTATCTTGTAAAGCCATCTATTTATATGGCTTGATGTTGAATAATAAAGGGCACTGGAAAAATATTATTATTGAGTGAATATTCACTTTGGAGGTTTAGACTCCCTCGAAGTAGTCTATTTATCAATTAGGAGGTCTTGGTCCCCTTGAAGCAACCAACAAACTCAATTGGATCAATTGGGTTTGTAACAACAATCAAGCTAATTTCCATACCCAAAATTTATAATAATAAATAATAAATAAATAAAAAAACCCAAAATGGTAGATATATGAAATTGAATCATCAATTTCAATAGGAAGGAGAAAAGAAAGATACTCATCTAGCTAAGTAGAAGAATCCTTAAATCCTTAGCATAGGAAACCAAAAGTTCGGCCACCATATTGACCTAGAAACATATCCGAAAGAAAGAAGATGAAATGAAGAAGTCAAATTATGTACCATTATCTCTAAGTTACTGCAAATTTTGAGAGGGCATGTTTCTGTTGATTGTAGCGAGGGAATTAGTTGTGCATATAAACATGAGAAGTGCTGCATCTACAAACAACTTGCATGGCACGCCAAGGAGTGCAGCCTAAACTGCTTGGAATTCAAGTTTGAGTTGAAACTTGAGTTCCAAAAAATGTGCTATATAACTAGAAACATATTGACCTAGAAACATATCCAAAAGAAAGAAGATGAAATGAAGAAGTCAAATTATGTACCATTATCTCTAAGTTACTGCAAATTTTGAGAGGGCATGTTTCTGTTGATTGTAGTGAGGGAATTAGTTGTGCATATAAACACGAGAAGTGCTACATCTACAAACAACTTGCATGGCACGCCAAGGAGTGCAACCTAAATTGCTTGGAATTCAAGTTTGAGTTGAAACTTGAGTTCCAAAAAATGTGCTATATAACTAAATAACTTTGTCAATGTGCTTTTCTCCTAAAATTTGCTAAAGTTATGCTATTTGGCAAGTGGTGATCGCTTCAAAGGTTTAGTCCAGTTTAGCTTTTCCTATATGAGGGTGAATTAAAAAGAAAATAGAAAATAGAGGTAACGCATGAGAATTGGGGAATTGTAATTGGTCATTATTATTATTATTATTATAAAAAATAAGTCTAGGGTCTTGACTCTTTTAGTGGAGCTTAAGTAGTTATATAAACCATAATTTATTTTTAAAAAAATGTGAAGTTTAAGCATAATATTTTTCAAATTCTCTTAATATAAAATTTTAAAATTCATAAAAAATTATTTAAAATCCTTAACCCTATAACTATGAAGCACAGACGTGGTTGGGAGGGTGCCGCACCGGAGTCCAATGCGGGGTGCGGTGTCCGACATGGCTGCCAGTGCGTCGTGAGCTTTTTTTTTTTTTTTCATGGATTCACGTCAACTCGACTTGATTCACGCCGACTCGGTTTATATTCGCACCGATTCACGCCGAACCAGGACGATTCGGCCAGAATCAAGCCGTATCGGTTGAATTGGGTCATATCAGCCGGCGACCGTAACGACCAAATCAGGCCGAAATCGGCCTTCAATCAAGCCGGAACAGCCGAAATCGGTTTTGAATGTGGCCCAAACATCCTAAATCTGTCATTCCTCAATTTTATTCTGAATATTTGTTGCTTCTTTTGTGATTTCTTTTTTGTTTTGTGTTTTGTTTTATGTTTCTTGCCTTCTGCTTTCTTTGTTTTGTGAATTTTGTGAATCAAGGCATAGTAATGTGTTTTTTAAGAATATTTTAATAGTAAAAATATATAGAAAATATAAATAAAAATATTCTTAATAATTTTTTAATCACCGCACCCCTCCACACCCACACCCGCACCTTACTTTTTCAAAAATTGCAGAGTCCTGCACCCACACCCGAATCCGGAAACGCACCCGAATCCGAAAACGCACTCGTGCTTCATAGCCCTATAAACCAAAAAAAAAAAAAAAAGCTTAAATTACAACAATTATTAATCTAAACGAAAACAATACTAGGCCAATAACAAGTGAAAAAATTATTCATCAAAACCTATTCAAAAATGAAAAAATTACATTTGCTCCTGATACCATCATTTGTCCTCTTAAACAAGAAGAAAAAGTCCATACAAAATTTATTGATTTAAAATCCCATAATACAAATTAGCAAGGCCAAACAAATTAGTCCAACAACAAAATCACAGATAAAAAAAAAAATTTAGCCCAACCAACCAATTTTACAAAAATAATAATAATAAAATTAGCTTGGCCCTTACAAAGTTTGAAGAAAAATTGATCTCAAAAGGTTGAACTAAGACGTTCCATTCCATCAAATTCCAAAATTTTTTTTTTAAAAATAAATAAAATATAAAAAACTAACAGAGAGAGAGTGAGAGGCACTAGGATTGAAGCATGCAGTAGAGGTAGAGGCAGTGAAGATTGAGACCAAAACATAGCAACTCTCCAGCAAGACACTTTGACTTCGGCACACCCGCAATAGATCTGCTTCTGAGAGAGACACCAACAACAAGACTTCAGACCACAGTAGCAACAAAATATTTCTTTGTCTCTCTCTCTCTCTCTAACTCTTTTCTTTTTTTCGGTTTTGTTTCTCTCTAACTCCTTGCTGGTCAAGTTGTAAAAAGAGGCAATAGCTCAATCTATAATAGAGTAGAGCATTTGGTGAGGCAAAACTCATCGTTTTTCTTAAGCTTTTTTTCTTTTTCTTTTTTTTCACAGTACGCCCTGTTTTGGTTTTGTTTGTGCTTTTCTGTTTTTCTTTTGAACATTTATGCGTGCAAACACAGTACTTACACAGTAAATTTTTACAATATTTTTACAATTATTTAGGTGTAAATTTTTTATAAGTCAGAATAAAATAATAAAATAAAAGATTGAGACCAACTACAACTGAAAATAAATGTATTGCAAAAATGTTATAACATCTTATTGTTATAGTATTTTCACAATTTCCAAGATCTCTAATGATGCCAAAAATCGTCAGTGAACTGCACGATCCTCACGTGCTCTAGATAGAACCTGCGAAACAGAAACAAATAAAATCTTGCAGAGAGTATTGGTGTGGTACCGGCCAAATACCCTCCGAAGGTTAAGTTAGAGACCTTTCACAACTCTAGAGTACCACAGCTGGGGTAAATTATGCGTACCTTGGTTTGCGAGGGTTTTGGGGTTTTTATAGTAGCGTAGAGTTGACATTTTCTTGGCAGGGAAGACCCTCATTAATACACGTATCTTGCGGGATAGGGACTCTCTTGATTAGGGTTAATCGTAGGGTGCAAGATATTTCCTTGTATAGATATCCGTGGGGGTCAAGCATGGCCATGCTAGACCTGTCATGTCTTTTATTCTCATTGGCCTTCTCTTGTTCCCGTCGGCCTTCTCTCTTCCCGTCGTCCCTTGTAGACATTGTCGGGTATGGAGGTGAGATCGTCAGCTTATGGTGTCGTCATTTTCATACTTTCTTACATGCTTGCGAAATTGACGGGCCTAATGGGGTCGTCGGCTTCTTTGCATGTAGTGGGTTTATCCCTTTCTAAAAACACCCTTGTTAGCTGCCCCCTACTCCATGAATCTGTCGGAATTAGCTGACGAGCCATGGAGTGTAACTTTTCCTTTAGTGTTCATTCGTTTGAAAAAAGAGTGCTCATTAATGACTCTTTGAGCAGCTTTTATTAAATGCTAGGACACGTGGCATTGGAGGGTTGGCCTTGTTTTTGAACAAAGGCGTCGCTTCATTTCCTGTGCTCTTTAGTCCTATAAATAGTTCACCACATCTTCTCATTTTTCCTTAGTTCATCTTTGCAAATCTTAAGAGAGGGAGAACTGTCATTTAGTCATTTTTACTGCCGTCAACTTTCGGATCTCGTCACCCTTCAGAGTCGTCAACAAATCCTTTAGTTTTCTTTTCCTTTCACTTATTTTTCTACTTCCATTTTTCTAGCTAGTCGTCACTTCTATTGAGAGACCCATCGGGCCATGGGCCCGGGAAGGGCTCATCCTTGTCGTCAGAGAGGGAACCGTCTACACATTCTCCTGATGATGAAGAAGATTATGACGGAGAGGGTGTAGAGGAAGTGGACGAATACGACGAGGGAGAAGGGGAGAACAAAGAGGAGTATGAGGGAGAAGGTGATCGGGGCAAGGATGAGGGTCCTGGAGGAAGAATTTTTGGAAGCTCAGGGGATGGTCACACCCGTCCCTTCATCCTTCCTGTGATATGGAAAATCAATGACTTCAAGCCGACGATGACGACCAATATCTTCAAGACTTTACGGGATCGTTACCAAATCCCAGATAACATTCCAATCCGTCTACCCAAAAAGTTTGAAAAATGTTACTTTAGGAAGACTGCAGACGTCGGCATGTATGACGCCATGTTCGCGGCAAGGTTGAGATTGCCATTGACGGCATTACACCGTCAATTGGCCATTTTCCTAGGTCTATCCGTCAATCAAATAGCCCCAAATGCTTGGAGGATATTCATAGGGGTTGTAATCCTTTGGGGTTGTCTTAGTGGGGGGAAACGTCAGCTTACCCTAGACGAGTTCTTTTGGTGCTACAGACCCTAGCATATCTCCTCGTCTAAGGGGATATATCATTTTGCACCAAGGAAGAAGTCGCTTAGGTTGGTGTCAGACATACCCGACTCCAATAGAAATTGGAAGAGTAGATATTTTTTTCGTTCAATGGATGGACTGGGTATGTCGTCAAGAAGAGTGGGTGACGATGCCTCATGTCTTTGACAATACTTGGGGCATTATCAAGGATTCAGGTTTAGTACTGTCTGCATTCTTATTTTTCCTTTGTTTATTTGTTCAAGTGTTTAATGTCGTCTGCTTCTTCTCTTTTTCAGCTAGCATGTATCCTCGTATAACCGACGAGCAAGAGGCTTTCATCTGTCGGGTGCTTGAGATCCCCTTTGATGAAAGGAAGTGCAAGGACCTAATCACCCTTGACACGCTGCACGCCTATTGCAGTGGTCCTATGCTGACGCCTGCAACTCGTAGACTAAACACATACTCCTATTGGCGTAAGTTCTTACTCCTTTGCTTCATTCTTTCCATTGTCTTCTTTTCGTCTGCTTATCTAACGTCCGTCTCTTACCCTTCGTAGAAATAGAGGCAGCGAGGCAAAGAGCCTTGGTAAGGGCATCAACCACAGCGCGCAAGCAAAAGGAGAAGGAGGAAGCGTCAACCTCGGCTCCCAAGGTCATTGGCAAGGGATCATCTAAAAGGAAGAATAGAGGGAAGGATGACCGTCCACTTAAGAAAGGACCAGTCATCCCTGTGGATGACAAACCAAAGAAGTCGTCGCCTCCCAAACCTAGCCATTGAGCTGGTAAGGGTTTAACGATGGCGACTGGTCCCGTCACCCAGAGAACCGTTCATCGTGTTCTCACGCATAAGGAACATGCCGTTAATATGGTTGAGTCAATCATCAAGGAGACAGACTTGGACCTTTGAGCCGAGCAGACAACAGAAGACTTGGGGGTGTCGGGTCTTTTTGACCTATCTAGGGTACGTCCTTTTTTTCAAACTTTCTTTTAATCTGTTGTTCATTCATTGGCTGACGGTTGTCTTGTTTTTAGGCACTAGTGCGTATGAAGGCGCTTCAAGATATGAGCGTCGCCAAGGAAGGGGTGTTCAGCTGGCTTCGAAAGCGTAATGAGACCCTGACCAATGAGCAGGAGCAATACAAAGGGGCCTTCCGTACTCCAAACAAAGAGGTGACGGCTTTAACCGAGTAGCTGAAGGAGGAAGCCCGTCTTCAAGAGAAGGCGCAAGAGGCCAAGGCGAACCTAGAAACGAATCCGACGACCCTTTTTGAGCAGGTAGAGACAGCCAAGGCTAACGCCATAGCTGAGTTCAAGGCTTCCCAGCCTTTTATTGAAGCATGGGTAGTCTATTATAGTGACGGGTTTGACGACTACTTGAAGCAGGTCAAGTTGATCTACTTATGGACTTAATGATGACTCTGAACACACAAAAACAAAAAAAAAAACACAAAAACACAAAAACAAAAAACAAAAAAACAAAAACAAAACGAAACGAAACAAAAAAAAAAAAAACAAAAAAAAAAAAAAAAAAAACACAAAAACACAAAAACAAAAAACAAAAACAAAAACAAAACGAAACGAAACGAAAAAAAAAAAAAAAAAAAACAAAAAAAACAAAAACAAAAAACAAAAAACAAAAAACAAACCAAAATAAAAGAAAACAAATCTGAAGTTGGAGAATACATAATTGGATAGAGGAAGTCATGGACAACACATACTAGTATACTATTGGACTACATGCTATGCATTTATAAAAAAAATATGTTTATTATAATAGCAACTTTCTGTTTTGTATATGGGAAGTCATATGCCATTTATTAAGAATATATATATATATATATATATATATATAATTAATAGCAACTTCCTGTTTTGTATAGAGGAAGTCATATACCATTTATTAAGAATATATATATATATATATATATATATAATTAAAAGCAACTTCCTATTAATTAAGAATACATGCCCTCTAAATGTGTCATTAATTTTTGGAAATCAAGGAAATCCAAAACTTATAGATTTCTATCAGTGAATGATCACATTCTTTTTTTTTTTTTTTTTTTACGGAAGTGAAAATACTTGGGCAGGGTTGGGTTTCTACTTATATATATATATATACATATTTTTTTGGGGGGTAAATAGGAGTACAGTACTATTTAAAATCTAAGAGCATTCACATTGATGGTGCTAAATTTGGTAAAAAGCTATTTTAGCACTCAAATATTAAATAAATAAATCAAAAACCCTACATAAAAAGTAATAAAGCTAAATTTTTTTGGCTCACTGCTACAATAAACTATTACATGTAGCAACTACTATAGACAGCTGCCAAACATAAAAAAATTGATATTTTTAATACCCAAGCCCAACGTCTCTCTCTCTCTCTCTTACGACATACACAGTGGGTGTCACTAGCAGCGTTTGCGGTGGGACGCTGCATTGAACGTGGGTAGTGGGTTTGGCTTAATTTGGTTTGTGTGGTTTCGAGTTTGGTGGGTTTTGGGGTGATTTGCGGTGGACCGGTGGTATGGCTTTGGTATGGTTGGCGATGGTGGTAGTGGATTTCGGCTATTGCTGTGGGTTTCGTTGATTTTGCCAATGGGTTGTAGTTGTGATGGTAGATTGTCGTAATTGGTTGTGGCCAGTGTTGATGGGTTTTTTTTTTTTTTTTTTTTTTTTTTGTGGTGGATTGTGGTTGTTTGTTGTTGTTGGAGTGGTGGTGGAGATGATTTTGGCTTAGCCAAAGTTTTTGTAGTATTTTTTATTATTTTAATGAGTAATTTATATAATTTTAAATGAAGTGGTAAAAATATATATAACTATTGATAGTAGATGTATTATAAAATATGGTGTTAAAATATATAAAATAACCTTTTAAGTTTTAAAAAGTTTAATTTTTTAGGACCACCATTGCGGATACTCTGTATACAAAATACATACTTCTAACTATAAAAGAATCTAGGAGCTAAAATATGAATCATAAAAAACACAATAAGATCAATTAGACGTCATATTATTTGTTTAAGGAATTACAGGGGCAAAGCTCCTACATTCTGCCAATGATTTTTGTTGACCACCTTGATAGAAAAAGAAAGTTACCAGACACCAATACAAGCAGTTATCAACCAGCCTCACGTTTACAGAATTTGGATGAAGCCCCATTAGAGGATCCGGTATAAGTTCGAACAAGTAGTTCCCTCCAAGCAACAACCTCGTTAATGGTGAGATTCCAGGTCCAGGAATTACAACTTTGAAGGCGTACTGGGTCGGTATCATACCCGTGAACTTGTTGTTCTCCAAGGAAAAAGTGGAGAGTCTTGGCATTAAAACCGTGAATGAAGCTAAAAAGCATCAGAGCTTGTTGTTGCTCAAATCGATAGCTATGAGCTCGCTTTGTGTGCCTAAAGAAGTTGGGGCTTGTACGGAGGAGAACTAGTTGAATTAGAGAGTGTGTTGTTTCAGTGGTGGGAGGTCAAAGAGAAGGGATGGTACTAAGCCACTGAGTCGATTGTGACTTATATCGATTACTTGTAAATAACCCAAAGTTTTGAAACTCTCTGGGATTATTTTTCCATCTAAGCTGTTGTTTCTCATAGAGATTTGAACTTCAAAGTTGGAAAAACCCACGGGAATTTGCCAGATATGGCATTGTTGCTAGCGTCTAAAAAGGAAAGGTTGTTCAAAGAACCTAACTCGAGAAACTCGCCTGTTAGCTTGTTTGATTGGAATTCGAGTCTTTTTAAGCTCACTAGGTTGTTGAAACTCACTGGAATTGCTCCCTCGAGCTTGTTGTTATCGAGGTAAAGTTCCTTGAGCTCAATGAGTGAGCTAATCGAGGTGGGTAACTCACTGGAGAACGAGGTCATTGAGAGACCAAGTCGACACAGATGAGTTAGGTTAGCGAGCGAGTCAGGAATTGGACCAGAGAAGAAGTTGTTGGAGAGGTCAACGATGTCTAAGTAAGGGAGGTTCCAAGAAATAGAAGAGAGTGAACTGTTGTAACCCGCCTGGTCAAGACTGAGTTTGGCGACTCAGCTCGTTTCTAAGACATTGACGTCGCAACGAAACCCGCATGTGAACTGGTTGCTGAAGAGGTTGTCACATGGGTCAACATTGAAGTCCCAAGAGTTAGTGTCTGTTTGGGAACAGCTTATTTAACAAAAACTGAAAACTTTTTGCTGAAAGTATTGTTGATACAGTGGGCTCCATAAATAGTACCAAAAAGTGCAATGGGACCCAGGAATAGTAGTAAAAATAAGTTGAATAGCAAAAAAATCTGGTTTTTTAGGCAATCCAAAACGCACAATTAATGCATGATCCTGGACTCACTGAGTTAGGGTCCAACCCATTCTTTTGCTCCTTCAAAACCTCTTTATCCCTCCAAATTGTTTTTGATTCTACTGTAAACAAAGATCGGTAGTGGAAGGAGAAGAAAGGGGAATTTTTGGGTTGTAATTGTGCAATAATTGTTTAAAGATTCACTTGAGCAATTATTGTGGTAAATGGTAAGCTTCAAAAAAACGACTCCAATTAGGGATGATCAAACCCATTGGGTAATGGGTATCCGACCCTACCGAACCCGAAAGTTTCAGCCAATATTATTTGGTTTTTAATGAGTATAATATAATCAGGTTGGATTTTATCCAAACCCAATCCCAAAAAAAAAGAAAAAAAAAAGAAAAAAAGAATCTGAAGCTGGAGAATACGTAATCGGATAGAGGAAGTCATGGACAACACATACTAGTATACTACTGGGCTACATGCTATGCAATTATTAAAAAAAATATGTATTATAATATTACTTCCCATTTTGTATAGAGGAAATCATATAACATTTTTTAAGAATATATATAATTAATAGAAACTTCCTATTAGTTAAGAATACATACCCTCTAAATGTGTCATTAATTTTTAGAAATCAAGAAAAATCTGAAATTTATAGATTTCTAAATTTGTTCGTATAAAGATCTCTTCTTGAAATTCGAAATTTATAGATTTCTAGTTTTGTTGCGCCAAAGATCTCTCATATATATACATGTATGTAGAAGAACATCAACAGTAAGGGTGCAAAAGTAAAAACAAAAAAATAGCTTAGCAACTATATACACAAAGACATAAGAGATGGAGAAATATTCCTTCGAGTTGGCTTTTTTAATTGCCCTCTTAGTTCTTGGCTCCTGTAAGAATCTTGTCCTATATTTTTACTTAATTTTTTTTTTCTTATATGTATATAAACGAGTTTCAAACACAAGAACGTTCACTTAGTTATCATTCACATAGCAAATTAATTTGTTCGATCTTATTTATTTACTTATTTTTTTTTTTTTTATGTACGATGATACAATGTTGCCTATATAAAACTAGTATGGTGCCACAATTTTATAATTTTAATGAATTTTCAATGTTTCATACTTAAATATAATTTTAGAGAATGCAATCGTTAACAAATACAATAATTGCAGGTTTCAAGTTGGATGTTGAAGGGCTTAAACAAATTAAATGCAAAACTGATAACGATTGTGGAGATCTACGATATTGTTATTGCCACCAGGATTTGAAGTTGTGTTTCTGTGCTCCCCCCACTAAACAAGAATTTGTAGCTAAAGTCCTCAACAATCACTTGGAAGGACAAAATGATAACTTGTTTCATTAACAGCAACCCTATAAGTTGTAATTCAGAATAAATTGTAATTCTCAGGACATCCTATTAAATCAAGGATCCTGTTAATAAGTGTTATATGGACACAAGTTAAATATTACTAAATGTTCAATTATTTAAAATGCTAAAAGATTAGCGTTAAACTCAATATATTTGCACATTTTCTTTCATTCTCTTTTATTTTCAAATCATTGACATAATATGGTAAATTTTTATATTTTTTTTGATACAATATGGTAAAATTTTTTGATTTGACAATTTTAAGTTTTTACCTAGACTAGGATCACGCACGTTCTAGAGAACAATCATGCTAAATTCCATACCCAAAATTTATAATAATAATAAATAAATAAATAAAACCCAAAATGGTAGATATATGAAATTGAATCATCAATTTCAATAGGAAGGAGAAAAGAAAGATACTCATCTAGCTAAGTTGAAGAATCCTTAAATCCTTTGCATAGCAAACCAAGGAGTGCAACCTAAATTGCTTGGAACTCAAGTTTGAGTTGAAACTTGAGTTCCAAAAAATGTGCTATATAACTAAATAACTTTGTCAATGTGCTTTTCTCCTAAAATTTGCTAAAGTTGTGCTATTTGGCAAGTGGTGATCGCTTCAAAGGTTTAGTCCAGTTTAGCTATTCCTATATGAGGGTGAATTAAAAAGAAAAAAGAAAATAGAGGAAACCAGCAAGACACTTTGACTTCGACACACCCACACTAGATTTGCTTCTGAGAGAGACACCAATAGCAACACTACAGACTACAGTAGCAACAAAATATTTCTTTGTCTCTCTCTCTCTAACTCTTTTCCTTTATTCAGTTTTGTTTCTCTCTGACTCCTTGCTAGTCAAGTTGTAAAAAGAGGCAATAGCTCAATCTATAGCAGAGTAGAGCATTTGGTGAGGCAAAACTCATCGTTTTGCTTAAGCTTTTTTTTCTTTTTCTTTTTTCTCTTTCACGGTACGCCTGTTTTGGTTTTGTTTGTGCTTTTCTGTTTTTTCTTTTGAACATTTATGCGTGCATACATAGTACTTACACAATAAATTTTTACAATATTTTTACAACTATTTAGGTGTAAATTTTTTATAACTCAAAATGAAATAATAAAATAAAAGATTGAGACCAACTACAAGTGAAAATAAATGTATTGCAAAAATGTTATAACATCTTATTGTTATAGTATTTTCACAATTGCCAAGATCTCTGATGATGCCAAAAATTGTCAGTGAGCTGCACGATCCTTATGTGCTCTAGACAGAACCTGCGAAATAGAAACAAAGAAAATCTTGTACAGAGTATTGGTGTGGTACCGGCCAAATACCCTCCGAAGGTTAATTTAGAGACCTTTCACAACTCTAGAGTACCAGAGCTGGGGTAAATTATGTGTACCTTGGTTTGCGAGGGTTTTGGGCTTTTTATAGTAGCGTAGAGTTGGCATTTTCTTGGCGGGGAAGATCATTCCTTGTAGGGAAGATCCTCATTAATACACGTATCTTGTGGGATCCTTTCCTTGTGGGGACCCTCTTGATTAGGGTTAATCATGGGGTGCAAGATATTTCCTTGTATAGATATCCATGGGGGTCAAGCAAGGCATGCTGGACCCGTCATGCCTTTTATTCTCATTGGCCTTCTCTTGTTCCCGTCGGCCTTCTCTCTTCCCGTCGTCCCTTGTAGACATTATCGGGTATGGAGGTGAGATCGTCAGCTTATGGTGTCGTCATTTTCATACTTTCTTACGTGCTTGCGAAATTGACGGGCCTAATGGGGTCGTCGGCTTCTTTGCATGTAGTGGGTTTATCTATTTCTAAAAACACCCTTATTAGCTGCCCCCTACTCCATGACTCCATCGGAATTAGCTGACGAGTCATGGAGTGTAACTTTTCCTTCAGTGTTCATTCGTTTGAAAAAAGAGTGCTCATTAGTGACTCTTTAAGCAGCTTTTATTAAATGCTAGGACACGTGGCATTAGAGGGTTGGCCTTGTTTCTGAACAAAGGCATCGCTTCATTTAGTCATTTAGTCATTTTTGCTGCCGTCAACTTTCGGATCTCGTCACCCTTCAGAGTCGTCAACAAATCCGTAAGTCAGCTCCCAAGGTCATTGGCAAGGGATCATCCAAAAGGAAGAATGAAGGGAAGGACGACCGTCCACTTAAGAAAGGACCGGTCATCCCTGTGGATGACAAACCAAAGAAGTCGTCGCCTCCCAAACCTAGCCATGGAGCTGGTAAGGGTTTAACGACGGCGATTGGTCCCATCACCCAAAGAACCATTCGTCGTGTTCTCACGCATAAGGAACATGTCGTTAATATGGTTGAGTCAATCATCAAGGAGATAGACTTGGACCTTTTTGCCGAGCAGACGACAGAAGACTTGGGGGTGTCGGGTCTTTTTGACCTATCTAGGGTACGTCCTTTTTTTCAAACTTTCTTTTAATTTGTTGTTCATTCATTGGCTGACGGTTGTCTTGTTTTTAGGCACTAGTGCATATGATGGCGCTTCAAGATAGGAGCGTCGCCAAGGAAGGGGTGATCAGCCGGCTTCGAAAGCGTAACGAGACCCTAACCAATGAACAGGAGCAATACAAAGGGGCCTTTCGTACTCTAAACAAGGAGGTGACGACTTTGACCGAGAAGTTGAAGGAGGAAGCCTGTTTTCAAGAGAAGGCACAAGAGGCCAAGGCGAACCTGGAAACGGAGCCGACGACCCTTTTTGAGCAAGTAAAGACGGCCAAGGCTAACGCCATAGATGGGTTCAAGGCTTCCCAGCCTTTTATTGAAGCATGCGTGGTCTATTATAGTGACGAGTTTGATAACTGCTTGAAGCAGGTCAGGTTCGTCTACCCAAACCTTGACCTATCCAAAGTCACCATGGACGACCCGTTGCCAACGACCCCTACAGATGGCGACACTATCAGTGAGGAGACTAACGACTCCACTTTTACAGAGTAGGGTTCGACAGACGAGGGTGTGGTTCTTGCCCAACCTGCACAGGAGAGGCCCGTTACTCCTTTGATCCCGTCAGCTGAAGATCCTCCTTTTAAAGACGTCGGGAACCCTTCTGTCTAGGATGCCCAGAATCCTCCTACCAAAGATGATGAGAACACTCCTGCTCAAGATACCTTGAACCTTCTAGCCTAGTTTTTATTTGTTTAACTTTTTTTGAATTTCATCTTATCTTCAACAATGTTGAGTGCCCTTTTTGTTTTTGGGCCCTGTTGTAAATACTTTCTTTTATTTATGGCGTCTGTTTAACATTTTACATCCGTCACTTTTAGTATGCTCTTGTTATGTGTTGATTTCTTATTTTAAGATATATGTATGTCTGTTCGCCTTAGGTTCAGCATACATGTTAGGATACGCCCATCTACTTGAGTATGCCCATCCCTCAGGGACTTGGTGTATTTTGTGTATCCTTAGGACAATTCTGTCTGCCCAGGGACCTGACACTGAATCCATAAGCTACTTAATAATTTTACAACATCCATAGATATGAACCTGTCCTCCTAAGGAGTCAGTAGTAAACTCATCTACTTAAAGACTTAATATCTCTGTTTACCTATGGACTTAGTAATAAACTCGTTCATCTGTATATCTCCGTCCATTCATGGACTTAGTAACAAATTTGTCCACTTATGGACGTTGTAATGAACTCGTCTACTTAGGAACTTGGGGAGTGCATCCTCTTGTGGACTTAACAATTTCTAAAAGTGCCCACTTGTGGACATAGTAATGAACTCGTTCATTTGTAGACTTAGTGAATTTGTCCACCTATGCACTTAATATTTCCGTCTACTTATGGACTTAATGGTTTCTGGGCATTCCTTGGAATGAACCCGTCTACTTATGGACTTAATGATGACTTTGTCCTTTTGAGGATTTAGTAATAAAGTTGTCCACTTGTGGACTTAATAGTGAACTCGTCTGTTTGTGGACTTAGTAATGAACTCGTCCACTTGTGGACTTGATAATGAACTTGCCCACTTGTGGATCTAATAATTTCAAGGCACCCCAATGGGATGAACTCGTCCACTTGTGGACTTAATAATGAACTCGTCCACCTGAGGACTTGATAAGGACATTGCCCTCTTGTGGATTTTATAACTTCAAGGTGCCCCAATGGGATGAACTCATCCACTTGTGGACTTAATAATGAACTCATCCACTTGTGGACTTGATAAGGAACTCGTCCTCTTAAGGACTAATTTCAAGGCATCCCTATGGGATGAACTTATCCACTTATGGACTTAGTCACAGATGTGGTTTTGCAGAGACATATACATACACAGGTCATATCTGAATAACTCCTCTTATTGTGATAAATGCGTGCATAAGTAAAAAATTGTTCTTGAAAGAATAAAAGGCTACCCTTTGGGCTTAAAAAGTACTGTAGATAGTAAAAACTAACTAAAAAGAAGTAAACTGGAAATGAGGAGTGTTGTTCTTCGTGCCATCGTCTACAGGTAGTATTTTTTTAGGTGCCCCGTGTTCCATGGGTGGTGCAACTTCTGCCCGTCTAGTGTCTCCAGGTGGTAGGTGCCTTTCCTTTGCCATGAAGTGATTCTGTAGGTTCCTTCCCAATTAGGCCCCAGCTTTCCCTGGGAGGGATCTCTTGTGGCGCCCGTGATCTTCTTTAGGATGAGGTCTCCGACTTGGAAATATCTGCGTCTGACTCTAGAGTTGTAATGCTTGGCCATGAGATCCTGGTATCGCGCCAACCTTTGTTCGGTTGTTGCTCTTACTTCATCTATTAGGTTGAGTTGTAGGCACATGGTTTTGTCGTTCTTATTCTTATCATGGTTCTCCACTCTGTAGCTTGTGAGTCCAACTTCAGCAAGGATGACGGCCTCGCTCTCGTATGCTAGTTGAAGCAGCATCTCTCTAGTAGGTGTCCTGGCTGTCGTCCTGTACACCCATAGTACGCTTGGCAAATCTTCCGACCATATACCCATTACCCCCTTGAGCCGAGTCTTGATGATCATTAGCAAGGATCAGTTTGTGACCTTAACTTGTCCATTGGCCTAAGGGTGGGCGGGTGAAAAGTAGTGATTCTTAATACCCAGTTGTGAGCAAAAGTCTCTGAACGAGTCGTTGTCGAATTGTCTTCTATTATCTAAGACAAAGACTATGAGCTCCCATACCTGCTAATGATGTTCCTCCAGACAAAGTTTCGTATGTTCTTTTCTATGATGGTTGCCAAGGCTTTAGCTTCCACCCACTTGGTAAAGTAATCTATGTCGACTACTAGGAATTTCAACTGTCTCATCGCTATTAGGAATGAGCCCATAATGTCACCCCAATTAAGCAAAAGGCCACGGGGCCGTCATTGGAGTGAGCTCTTCTATTGGCTGTCTGATGACAGGGCCGAACTTTTGACATTTGTCGCATGCTTTGACATAGGCTTGGGTATCCTTCTACATGGTGAGCCAATAGTATCCAGCTCGAATCAGTTTGTGTACCAATGATCGTGACCTAGAATGGTTCCCGCAGATCCCTTCATGGACTTCTCTCATGACATAGTTTGCTTCCTCGGGGCCTAAACACCTTAGGTACGGGTGGGAAAAGCCTCTTTTGTAAGAGACATCCTTTATCAGGATGAACGTGCTACCTAGACCTTCAGCTTTCTTACGGCCTCCTTATCGTTAGGTAGTGTACCGTCTTTCAAATAAGAAACTATCGGTGTGGTCCAATTGCTTCCCAAGTCTATTCCCTGCACTCCAACACCATCAATCAAAGGTAAGAGCTGAACAAAAGAAAGTACCTTATTGGGGATGAGTATGTGTTTTGCTGATGCAGCTTTCGCAAGACGGTCGGCTTGCTCGTTCTCTTCCCTGGGGATTTGAACAAACTTGACCTAAAACTCTCCCATCTGTTTCCTTACTTGCTCCAAGTATTTCTTCATTCTTTCCCCTTTGCATTCGTAGTTGCCGTTCATCAAACTTGTGACCACCTGAGAATCGCAGTACACAACCACACTCGTGGCCTCTACAGCTTTGGCAAGATCCAGTCCTGCCACTAGAGCCTCATATTCTGCTTCATTGTTTGTCATAGGGAAGTCAATACGAACCATACACTCGATCTCGTCCCCTTCTAGAGAACGAAGCACTATACTTGCTCCACCAGCCTACCTGTTTAGACGTTTTGTCTGTGTGAATACTCCATTGGGTATGCTCTTCTGCCCCCTGGTCTTCCCTATGGGTGAATTCCGCAATGAAGTCAACAACCACCTGTCCCTTTATAGCAGTACGCAGGCGGTATTGTACGTCAAACTCGCTTGATTCTATTGCCCACAATGTCATCCATCCAACCGCTTCAGGGTTACTCACTGCCCACCGTAGAGGCTTGTTTGTCAGAACGACCACAGTGTGGGCCTGGAAGTATGGCTTGAGCTTATGGGCCGCGGTAATTAAAGCGACAGTGAGCTTCTCCATCGGTGGGTACCTCTCCTCTGCGTCACAGAGTGCTCGGCTAGTGTAGTATACGGGCTTCTACACCATGTCTTCTTCTTTGAATAGGGCCGCACTAACAGCAGCTCAGGAGACGGCCAAATAGAGAAATAGCTCTTCCTCTAGTTGGGAGGGACTTAGCAATGGTGGGGAAGAGAGGTATGCTTTTAGATCATCAAAAACTTGTTGGCATTCGACTGTCCACTCGAAGGACTTCTTCAGCGTGTGAAAGAAAGGTAAACACTTGTTCGTCGCCCTCAAAACAAACCGGTTCAGCACAGCCACCTTGTAGTTGAGGCATTGCACTTCTTTTGTGTTCCTTGGTGGTGCCATCTCTATTATGGCTCAGATCTTGTCTGGGTTGACTTCGATTACCCCAGATGCGCATTTTCTTAGATTGAGCTTCATGTTGTAAAAGCGGAGGGTGTCAAAGGTCTCCTTGAGGTCGTCTAAATGATCGTCCTCCCTTGGCTTTTTACTAGCATGTCGTCCACGTAAACTTGGACGTTTCTTTCGATCTGGTGCGCAAACATTTTGTTCATGAGCCTCTGATACATTGCGCCTACGTTCTTGAGTTCGAATGACATCACGTTATAGCAAAAGAGGCCTTGACTGGTGATGAACGAAGTTTTCTCCTGATCAGTTTTGTCCAATTTGATCTGATTGTAACAGGAAAATGTGTCCATGAAACTCAATAACCGGTGTCTTATTGTCGAGTCTACCAGGATGTCAACCTGCGGAGGGGGTAGCTATCCTTGGGGCACACCTTGTTCAAGTTAGTGAAGTCTACATACATCCTCCATTTTCGTTGGCTTTTTTAACCATCACTACATTGGCCAGCCAATCGAGATAGTACACATCCCTGATGAATTTTGCATCCTGCAGTTTGCAAACTTCTTCTACTATAGCCCGATCTCGTTTTGGGGTGAATACTCGCTTCTTCTGACGGATAGGGGGAAAAGAGGGTGACACATTCAACCTATGCACCATGACTGAAGGGCCGATCCCAGGCATATTTTCGTGATTCCAAGCGAAGACATCCTGGTTTTCTTTTAGGAATGTCGTGAGCGCTTGACGGACTGGCGGACTGGCGAAGGTGCTACTCTTAGTCGTTTGCTCAGGCCTAGAAATATCGAGAAGTATCTCCTTTAATCCTTCAACGGGTTCTGCGACCACCCTCTGCTCTTCAATGCTCATGGTCTGCAAGTGGTCGTCCATCTCCAACATTGCTATGTAGCACTCGCGTGCTGCCACTTGGTCCCCACTGTTGGAAAATCTGGTTTTGTATCTCATAAAAAACACACAGCAGAAGCAACAATCACGAATCTACTTCATTCATGAGAGATAACATGTAACCTTGAATTCTAGAACAAAGAATAGAAAGCGTACCTTGATGCTGTGAATTTCAAAACCAAAACTTGAGAATACCTTTAATCTTCATCTCAATTCCACATGGTGCCCAAGATGTGTGGTCTCTCAATCAGTCTTTTGTACATAGACTCTCAAAGAAAAATCCTTCTTCTTCTCCTTGTGGAGAAAAAACTAATTTCTTTTCTTTTCATCATACGTACGTTAAAACTATTCTGATAGTTTCTTTATTTAATAACTCTTATTAAATAATAACTGATTATCTAATTGGGTTAGCCTTTTAGGCCTACCCAATTGGGCTTTTGTTTGTGGCTTGAGATGGGACCAAAGGGAACAAATAAGACTCTAGCTCCAATGGGCCTTGGGCTTTTCTGTCAACTCTTGACAAGTCCAAAGTTACCATTAATTATATTCAATACCACTATAAGAATATAATTGCACTCTAGGCCTTATTAATAAATTATATCCCAAGACTTTATTATACATGCAACCCCTTCATTAAAATATTCGTAGTAATACAAAGTTATGAATATAGACTGTCACTTTGAAGATTACTACATCTTAATCCTTGAGTACCCGATTTATTCCTTTATGTTATTCATCATATATTTATGAAATCTAATTCCATAAATATATACTTTAGTAACTCCTTACTAAAGTGGTTGGGCCCAACACTCTGAATAACCAAACCCATTAAACTTATCTCAAGGGAATATTTTATATCTCCGTTAAGAGATTATGAATTCCATCTTGAAAATATATGTTCCATCAACATTAAATGCGGCTGCCCAACATACTGAGGTTTTGACCGTAACTTATAGATTTCACTCCTAATATATCAAAGCAACCTACATCTCATGATCAGGTCCATTATTCTCTCAGGATTTAGAGTTGATGTAAATAGAAGTCGTGAGATTTATTATTCATTCGACAGTTGTTAGGAGAATAATAAATCTCACAGCGGTCCAGTTCAATATGTCTTAACTCTTAAAACATATCAACATATTAATTAGAAGTTTTCTCTTCCATGATCAAGACAAATCATCTTAGTTGATATGTTATAGTCTTCGCAGATGAAATGCCCAATTTCATCACCGACTACGAACTAAAATTCTGAGTTTACAAAGAACTTGTTATTTATATCTTCTGTGACTTTTCACATAAATCACATACTCTGCATCTCATGGACTAAGATAATATCCCATTAGTTCATTTATAGATAGTCTCATATAATTAATCGATTTAATTATTTATGACATGCCAATAAATTGGATTTTAGGGCATAAACCCCAACACCCACGTACCTCTCCTACTCCGTACTCGATGGGGAATTTGATCATCAGGTGATAGGTTGAAGTCACAGCCCTTCATGAGTTGAGGGCAAGTAGGCCCAGTATGGCATCGTAGGCAAATGAGCAGTGGACAACGAGGAATGTAACATCCTTAGTAATTTGCTGAGGGTAGTCACCGACCGTTACGGATAATGTGACTGCACTGAGTCCATATACCCTCGTTCCTCCGAACCCAACGAGCGGTGCGTTGGCTGGCACGAGTCGCTCCTTCTCGATCCTCATCTGCTGGAATGTCGGGTAGTAAAGGATATCAGCAGAGGTTCCATTATCAACTAGGACCTGGTGAGTGTTGTAGTCCCCTACCCGAATACTAACAACGAGTGCATCGTCATGTGGGTGGTGGAGACATCGAGCCATCTTTGGGATGAAACCTATCAGCTGGACGTTCTAAACCATCTTGAGGTAAGTCTTGCGAGCCTTCTTGGATAAACCAGAAGCTGTGGTGCCCCCTACAATCATCCTTATATCCCCTACAGGTGGCCTGGGGTGCTCGTTATCCCTTCTAGCAACCTGTTCCTATGGTGGATCTACCCTTTCTTTGCTGGCGAATTGTTGCAGTTTCCCTTGTCTAATAAGGGCTTCAATCTGCTGCTTCAAGTCATAACACTCAGACGTATCGTGACCATGGTCCCGATGAAAACGGCAATACTTGTCCTTGGACCACTTACTAGGATCTCCCTTCAACTTGCCAGGCCACGTCAAGGCTGCATCATCCTTGATCTGCATCAGGACCTGATCGATAGGGGCAGTTAGTGAGGTGAAGTTTACAAATCTTCCAACGGGGGGCTTGAAGCACCTATCCTCCCATCAATCTCCGACTCTAGTTATCTTTTGTCCCTTGTCCTGTCATGTATCTTCTTGCCTTTCCCTCTTCTTAGGTTCCTCCTCTCGAGCTAGTAACGCATCTTCGACGTTCATGTACTTAGTAGCTCGATAAAGCACATCTAACATGGTCTTTAGGTCTTTTTTGTATAAAGAGAACATAAACTTCCCCTTCCGCAATCCATTGGTGAATACAACAACAAGCATCTTGTCATCAGCCTCGTCTATTGAGAGGGCTTCCTTATTGAAGCGGGTTATGTAGGATCTCAGCGTCCTATCCTCTCGTTGCTTGATGCTTATCAGGCACGCAATGGACTTCTTATACCTGTGCCCCCCGATAAAGTGTGAGGCAAACTACAGGCTCAGCTCCTTGAAGGTACTCATGGAGTTGGGCGTCAACCTACTGAACCATACCCTTGTAGGACCCATCAGCGTAGTCGGGATGGCTCGACACATGATCTCGTCCACCACACCTTGCAGGTGCATAAGGGTTTTGAATGACTCCAGGTGATCTAAGGGATCCTTTGACCCATCGTAGGCTTCTACTTGCGGCATACGGAACTTCGGCGGAAGGGGGAATGAAGTGATGGGTGTTGTAAAAGGTGAGTCCGTCTGGTGGACTAACTCGTCAACGTCACTTGACACCCGTCCTCTAAGGGCGTTCATCATAAAGTCCATCTACTCCTTTATCATCTGCATCTCCGCAACCAAGTGTGGTGGTGCTGTTTCTACTACGGATGGACGGCTGGTATCTTGTCGCTCTTGTCTACTTGGAGCATTACTGCCTTCTGGTCCTTCTTGGTCACTTCTTTCAGCGCTGGTGCCCTCTTGCTCTTTTTCGTGACTGTTGGGCCTAGCATCCCTTTGGCGCAGCTGTTCCTCCAGGTCGTGATTCTGCTTAGTAAGGTGTTCCACAGCCACAGCTAGGGTCTATACCTACTTTTCAAGGGTAGTAGTGCGTGGTTCTTCTCAGGTATGGTTGTTGGTTGCCATCGAGAGAGTGAGTACCATACAACTATTTGTTTGGGAAGTGGTAATATAGCTGTTACTATTTTCATTTTTTCCCCCATAGACAGCACTAACTGATGATGCCAAAAATCGTTAGTGAGCCGCACGGTCCTCCCGTGCTCTAGACAGAACCTACGAAACAGAAACAAAGAAGACCTTGTAGAGAGTACCCGTGTGGTACCAGCCAAATACCCTCTGAAAGTTAAATTAGAGAACTTTCACAATTCTAGAGTGCCAGAGCTGGGGTAAATTATGCGTGACTGTTGGACCTAGCATCCCTTTGGCGCAGCTGTTCCTCCAGGTCGTGATTCTGCTTAGTAAGGCGTTCCATAGCCGCAACTAGGGCCTGTACCTGTTTTTCAAGGGCAATAGTGCATGGTTCTTCTCCGGTATGGTTGTTGGTTGCCATCAAGCGAGTGAGTACCATACAAATCTTTGTATGGGAAATGGTAATATGGCTATTACTGTTTTCATTTTTTCCCACAGACGGCGCCAACTGATGATGCCAAAAATCGTCAGTGAACTGCACGGTCCTCACGTGCTCTAGATAGAACCTGCGAAATAGAAACAAAGAAGACATTGCAGAGAGTACCGGTGTGGTACCGGCCAAGTACCCTTTGAAGGTTAAGTTAGAGAACTTTCACAATTCTAGAGTGCCAGAGCTAGGGTAAATTATGCGTACCTTGGCTTGCGAGAGTTTTGGAGTTTTTATTGTAGCGTAGAGTTGACATTCGTTTCTTGGTAGGGAAGATCTTTCTTTGTAGGAAAGATCCTCATTAATACACGTATCTTGCGGGATCCTTTCCTTGTGGGGACCCTTTTGATTAGGGTTAGTCGTGGGGTGCAAGATATTTCCTTGTATAGATATCTGTGGTCATGCTGGACCTGTCACACCTTTTATTCTCGTTGGCCTCCTCTTGTTCCCGTCGGCCTTCTCTCTTCCCGTGATCCCGTGTAGACATCATCGGGTGTGGAGGTGAGATCATCGGCCTATAGCATCGTCATTTTCATACTTTCTTACGTGCTTGCAAAGTTGACAGGCCTAATAGGGTCGTCAGCTTCTTTGCATGTAGTGGGTTTATCCCTTTCTAAAAACACCCATTTCAATCTCACTTCCTTATAAATCAAAATAAAATCACAATAATTTCATAAAAAATCTTACTAGGCGAGGTATTTTTAATGGATAAAAAAAGTGATATCAGTAGTGGGCATAGTTTAAAACCAGTAACAATTTGTCATTTAGAATTTATTGTGAAAATGTTATGGGTGTAGCATTTCTCTAAAAAAAAATAATAAAATATCATATTGGATCCTAAAAATAAAGGTATTGTGAAAATGTTGTAATATTTTGTTGTATTCTTAGACTTCTTTTTTAGTTTAGTCAAATTGGGTGAACCAAAATTCATAGTTTCATACACAATTTTCTTGTGTTGCCTTTTTTTTTTTAATGCACAATTTTAAAATCGATAATAATTTGTCACATAAGATTTGTTGTGAACATGTTGTGGATGTCAAAAATAAAATATCAAATATCAAACCGGGACCTACCACAGCTGGACATAAAAAGTATTGGGAAAATGTTATGACATTTTTTTTTTGGGTGTTCCTAGGCTTCTGTTAGGACATATGTGATTCACATATTAGGAACATATGTCACTATTTTATGTAATTCGCTAATCCTTTGACAAAACGCACTTTACTTGTAATTGGGTAGATCTAGGATGTGTTTGATGCTTCAAGAAACCTTCTTTCAAGTTCAAGTGTTAAAGCCATGCAAGTCTGTCCAAGAATCAAGTGTGAAAAGTGTTGTTCATTAAATCTCAACAGCTGGCATCTATCGAGACTTAGAGCTGTCTGAATCCCATGGCTCGATAGCAGCTCAATAGATTGGGTATCTGTCGAGGTTTATAAAACTCAGATTTTTGAATCTTTTTTACATCCAATCTATAATTATATGTTTGGGCTTTCTTCTCTCACAACCCTAAACATATATAAGGATTATTTTAAAGGTCGTCAAAAGAGACACAAGTTGCACAAGTGTTGAGCAAAGTTTTTTCAAGCAAATTGTGACCGGAGACAGAATTTGCCCTAGTTCATCTTTCTTGTGAAGAAGCTGCTGTGTTTGTACACCGTAGGGTATTGTGACCAAGGAGCTTTTTGATCTTCATTGTGTGATGAACTGAAGAACTTTGCAGCCAACATCCTTCTCTAATTGGTGATTGAAGATGCGTACTGGGATCTGAGTAATTGGTTAGTCACGTACTGGAAGCCGTGTATCAAAAGGAAATATTGTCACTACAGAACAAGTCCAATTGAGTATTGGGGGAAGGGTTGAACTGTAGGTTGGTATAACGTACTGGGATTCCTTAACTTGTAACCACTTGTTTTGATAATAGTGGATTCTCGGGAGTGGTGATCTTAAAATCAGCCGGTGGGGTTTTTACTGTGTTGGTTTTCCCCATTCGTAAACAAATCACCGTGTCAATTTATTTTCCGCTGCATACTTAGTTTAATTGGTGATTTGTTTGTGCTACCACGCTCATTGCATGTAATTGAACCTAATTAATTCACTTGGTTAATTAATTGGTTAATTCATCACAAGGGGTCAATACATTTTTGGCCTATCAGCATCTATTTTGGTTTAGTCAAATTTGGTGAGCCAAAATTCACTATTTTAGTCACAATTTTCTTAAATTGGCTCCTTTTTTTTTTTCTTTTTTCTTTTTTCTTTCTTTTTTTTTTCTTTTTTTTTTTAATGCATGGTTTAAAGTGGTTAGCCCAGTTTAAAACCAGTAACAATTTACCACCTAGAATTTTTTTCTAAAAATGTTATGGACATGGCATTACTCTAAAACAAAATAATAAAATATCATACCAGGACCCACCTGTTGGGATTAGTGCCCTAGAATCCTATTGTATGATGTTATGTATGATATTATGTATGACATTATGTTTGACATGATGTATGACTTAATATTGTAATTAACAAAGTTGTTTTATTATTATCTAAAATAATAGTAACATGAATATTCGGACATTATCATATAGTCCATGAGATGCATAGTATGTGATTTATGTGAAAAGTCATAGAATATATAAATCACAAGTTCTTTGTAAATTCAGAATTTTAGTTCGTAGTCGGTCATGAAATTGGGCATTTCATCTGCGAAGACTATAACATGTCAACTAAGATGATTTGTCTTGATCATGGAAGTGGTGACTTCGAGTTGATATTTTGATATGTTTTAAGAGTTAAGACATATTGAACTGGACCACTGTGAGATTTATTATTCTCCTAATGATATTTACGTGAACTCTTAATCCTAAGAGGATAATGGACTTGATCATGAAGTGTAGATTGCTTTGATATATCAGGAGTGAGATCTAAAGTAACGGTCAAAACCTCAGTATGTTGGGCAGCCACATTTAGTGTTGATGGAACATATATTCTCAAGATGGAATTCATAGTCTCTTAACAGAGATACAAAATATTCCCTTGAGATAAGTTTAATAGGTTTGTTATTCAGAATGTTAGGCCTAACTACTTTAGTAAATAGTTACTAAAGTATATATTTATGAAATTGGATTTCGTAAATATATGATGAATAACTTAAAGGATTAAACCGGGTACTCAAGGATTAAGATGTAGTAATTTACAAAGTGGCAGTCTACTTTCATAACTTTGTATTACTACGAATATTTTATGAAGGGGTTGCATGTATAATAAAGTCTTGGGATATAATTTATTAATAAGGCCCAGAGTGCAATTATATTTATATAGTGATATTAAATATAATTAATGGTAACTTTGGACTTGTCAAGAGTTGATAGAAAAGCCCAAGGCCCATTAGAGTTAGTGTCTTATTGGTCCCTTTTGGTCCCACTCCAAGCCACATACTAAAGCCCAATTGGAAAGGCCCAATAGGCCAGCCCAATTAGATAATCAGTTAAATATAAAGGGAGACACATACAAAATTTTATTAGAGAAAAAAGAGAGACACCATTGTGAAATGGTGTGTATGTGTGAGTGAAGCCACTCGATTATTCTCCCTTAGAAACTGATTGAGAGACCACACATCTTGGGCGTTAGTGGAATTGGAGTGAAGATTGAAAGTGTTCCTGAGAACTTTTGATCTTTGGTTTTGAAATTCACTGCACCAAGGTACACTCTCTTGTTCTATATTCTGAAACTTACATTATGCATGTTATCAATTCTGAATGAAGTAGATCCGTTAATTTTCCGCTGCGTACATGCATATTTCCAACACCACCATAGTAAAAAAGAAAGGTATTGTAAAAATATCTTCACATTTTGTTGTGTTCCTAGACTTCTTTTTTGGTTTAGTCAATCTGTTGAGCCAAAATTCATTGTTTTATGCACAAATTTGTTAGAATTACTTTTTTTATAATACATTGTTCCAAGTTATAAAAAATATAATTAAAAAAAAAAAAAAAAAAAAAAACATTGTTTTACACACACACACAAAATTGACGAAGAAGCATTTTCTCCCTTTATGTTTGGGGTAGTTTCATTCCTCCCCTAAACAAAAGTTGAATAATTTCCTCCTTCTATTTTGTAAATGAGCATATACCCCTATTGTTACTTTCTTTGTTAAACCCTAACAAAATCTTACAATTCACAAAATATTCCATTGTACAATGACTAAAATACTCCCGCTAAATGTTAATGTCCCAAAAAATTTCTTCTTCTATTTTGAATTTTATGTGGTAGACTAGTAGTTATGCTTGGAAAGTTAGAATGGTGATATATGGTGTTCAATTTGTTACTTAGAGAACACTAATTTATTAGGTTTAAATCTTCTAGACTTATAATTTTATCTAATGGAAACTTTGATGACAGATGTCTTTAGTTATCTTCTTCTTTTTTAATTTCTTTTCCTGCTTAAAAGGGTGTTCATTAAAAATAATTAAGCTAAACATCGTAGCTAGGCTTATAAATCAAGATGATAAAGAAGGAAGTATGAACAACAAAATCTACATTACATATGATTGCAAGTATTTAATTTGATGAAGAGCTTCAAATTGTAGCATATATCATCATTCTTTGCGAAAATTTAAATATTGTGGAAAGATGATGACATTCATTATCATTCTTAGTAGCATTATTTAGTGAGTAGATATTACATTTAATAAATATATAGGTTCTAAGAAATTGTCATAGTAAATAGCTATTTTAAATTTAAGTACATGACTTCATACTTCTTCCCAAAAAAAAAAAAAAAAAAACATCTATCTTAATTTTCTTACTAAAGGAGCAGCACATGCCTTGCATGTGCAACCCAAACTAATATTAAAGAAAAGTTCGAACAACAAATATAATCAAGAGTCAAAAGCTTGTGTTATTGTGCATTGTAAAAACGGAGTAATTCTGAAAATTTGAATGAAAAAAAAAAATGAAATAATGTGTATTCCATCGAAATTTGATATTGCTTTAATCTTCTTTTGTACTTCTCTGGTTAATTTACTCTTTTTTTATGATGTTTATTATTGTTTACTTGTGTGATTGAATATACCCATATCCCCATTCTACTTCTCTAGTTAATTTATTAAAAAAGAATAGTGAGTTGTATTTTGATAGATAATTATAATGCAATGTTTTCATAAACAATTCTTTAGTGCATTTTTTTGTTGATAATTTGATAACATTAAAAGGACATTAAATTGGATTTTCATGGAAAAAAAAATTTTGGTTCATATTTTGCCCCGCCTCACTTGATATCCTGGCTCCATTCCTGGTCAGTTGGCATGTGTTGATACCTCTTTGCGCAATAGCAAAGGTACAACATGTAGAGATTTGAATTGAGTCTCTAGAATTCACTTCTTATTGTTAATAGTGAAAGAAAAATTGAAATACAAAATATGTAAGAAGTTACAAATTAGTGCAAATCTACTTTCATTTTCTTTTACAAAGAAAATGGCAAAAGTGAAGACACATTTGACTTGACGACTAGTGTTTGGTGTTGGCCGTTGACAATGGATTCTATCGTCGAAGATCGGTAGTGCAAGGGGAAGAAAGGGGAATTGTTTGGTAATAATTGTGCAATAATTTTTTAAAGATTCAATTGGGCAATTATTGTGGTCAATCGTAAGCGTCAAAAAAGCGGCTCCAATTAGGGATGATCAAACCCATTGGGTAATGGGTATCTGACCCTACCCAACTCGAAAGTTTTGGATAATATTTGGTTTTTAATGAGTATAATATAATTAGGTTGGATTTTACCCAAACCTGAACAAAAAAAAAAAAACAAAACAAAACAAAAAAAAACAAAAAAACAAAACGAAAAACAAAATGAAACGAAAAAAAAAAAAAAAAAAAAAAAAAAAAAACAAACAAACAAACAAAAAACAAAAAAACAAACAAACAAACAAAAAACAAAAAAACAAACAAACAAACAAAAAAATAAAACAAAACAAAAAACAAACCAAAATAAAACAAAACAAATCTGAAGTTGGAGAATACATAATTGGATAGAGGAAGTCATGGACAACACATACTAGTATACTATTGGACTACATGCAATGCATTTATTAAAAAAATATGTTTATTATAATAGCAACTTCCTGTTTTGTATAGAGGAAGTCATATACCATTTATTAAGAATATATTATATATATATATATATATATATAATTAATAGCAACTTCCTGTTTTGTATAGAGGAAGTCATATACCATTTATTAAGAATATATATATAATTAATAGCAACTTCCTATTAATTAAGAATACATGCCCTCTAAATGTGTCATTAATTTTTAGAAATCAAGGAAATCCAAAATTTATAGATTTCTAAATTTGTTTTTACAAAGATCACTCCTTGGAATTCGAAATTGATAGATTTCTAATTTTGTTGGGCCAAGGATGTCTCCTATATATACATGTATGCGGAAGAACATCAACAATAAGGGTGCAAAAGTAAACACAAAAAAAACGAACTTAGCGATTGTATGCACAAAAACATAAGAGATGGAGAAATATTCCTTCAAGTTGGCTTTTTTAATTGCCCTCTTAGTTCTTGGCTCTTGTAAGAATCTCATCCTATATTTTTACTTAATTGTTTTTTCTTCTATGAATATAGTACTATATGGCCTTATTGTTCTTGCAAATAATTATAAAATTTGAAATAATTCAGTATTTTAAATAGGTTTGGGGCCTCTAATATGATAGAAATTTAAGTAAAAATTAAGAAATATATACTTCTATTCATTACAAAAAATGAATGATCATTTTCATTTTTTTTTTATATATGCGAAATTATTCATTATTCAAGTCTGTGTTATAGGGTAAAAAAATTTAATTCAATCACTCAAGTATGTATGTATATATATATATATAACTAGTATAGTGCCACCATTTTATAATTTTAATGATTTTAAATGTTTCCTAGTTAAATAAAATTTATAGAATGCAATCATTAACAAATACAATAATTGTAGGTTTCAAGTTGGATGTTGAAGGACTTAAACAACTTAAATGCAATACTGTTAAAGAGTGTAGTGATCCACGTTATTGTTATTGCCACCAAGTTTTGAAGTTGTGTTTTTGTGATCCCCCAGCTAAACAAGAATTTGTAGCTAAAGTCTTCAACAATCACTTGGAAGGACAAAACGATAACTTGTTTCATTAATAGCAACCCTATAAGTTGTAATTCGGAATAAATTGTAATTCTCAGGACATCCCATTCTTCAAGAAAAATAAATCAAGGATCCTGTTAATAAATGTTATAAGGGCACAATTAAAGATTAGTAAATTTTCAATTATTTAAAAAGCTAAAAATTTAGCATTAAACTTGTATATTTGCACATTTTATTCCATACTCTTTTACTTTCAATCATTGACATAATATGGTGAAATTTTTTGATTTATACAACATTAGTTTTTATCTAGACTAGGATCATGCATGTTCTAGAGAACTATCAAAGCTAATTTCCTTGACAAAAAAAAAAAAATACCAAAATGGTAGATATATGAAATTGAATCATCAATTTCAAGTATCGTTGTTCAAAATGATGTGGAAACTGTGATTTTAAAAGTGTTGTTGAAACATGTGTTTAAAGTATTCATAATGCAAAAAATTTGTTTGGTAACCTATTTTAAATAACATATTTTAAAATGTAAAAAAAGATAATTGTGTGTTTTATATGTGTGTGTGCGTGTGTGTGAGTGTGTTTTTTTTTTTTAATCTTACTAGCACAGTAAAAGCATATTTATTTTATTGGAAGAGCGAGAAACTCCCTCGTTACCAATGCACACCCTTTCCTTCTCTCTTTTCTTTTCTCCTCTACTGCTCCATCTCTCTTGACTTTTTTTGTGTCCTCAAAACCCATTGCTCGACCCTCTCTCTCGATGGTTCTAGAAAATAAAATCCAGGTGAAATTTCAAAGGTGAGAAATTTCTTGGGTTTTGTTCTCCTTGTTAACCTGCCATTTTCTCTTTGATTTTTCAAATAAAAGCTCTTCACTGATACGGGAAAAGAAACCACTTGAAATTTCAAAAAGACCTATGAGATGTGGAACTTTTTCATGGGTTCCGATTGAGTGGAAAATATCCTTACTTGTACAATTTGTGCTTTTGTTCTCATTGTTGATATGCCCTTTCCTCTTAAATTTTTTTTTTTTTGTTAAATAAAAAGATCTTCACTAATACAGGGAGAAAAAATCATTATAATTTTCAAGAAGAGCTGTGAGATGTGGAAATTTTCTTAGGTTCTGTTTGTTTAGATTGATGGCAAAAATCATTCACTTGAAGGGTTGAGGGAAGCAAGTGTGAATTGAAGGAGACAGTAAGAGAAAAGAGTGTGAGAGACGTGAGAGAGAGAGAAGTCTATTTTTAAGTGTTTTCCAATCAAGTGGGACCCGTGGGTTCTAGTTAGCTCAACTGGTAAAGTCTCTAGTGGTTAAATAAAAGATCTGGGGTTCAATCCCCGCTTACACCAAAAACCGATTGGTGTCTTGGTCTAAGGATAAAAGAGCTATTATTAGAAGCAGACGCCATAGGTTAAAACTTACTCAAAAAAAAAAAAAAAAAAAAATCAAGTGGGACTTATGGTTGTTAACATATTTTCAAAAGTGTCATTAAGTAATGTTATTTGAAAACTGAAAAATGGTAAGAGGAGTTTTCTGAATTGAGTATTTAAACACTCTAATATGAGAAGCGTAACTCAAACACTTCAGTAAAAAACACCCCTAGCAAACGCCTTTTTTTTTTTTTTTTGGGCCTGCAGTTTTAGTGTTGAAACACCTAAACATTGAAAACTGTTAGGAAACCAAAACTTGGGCCTCCTTATTGACCTAGAAACATATCCGAAAGAAAACTTGAAATGAAGAAGCCAAATCATGTAACATTGTCTCTACGCTGCTGGAAATTTCTGGTGTGTCTGTATAAGTTGATGGAAAATAGTTTTTTTGTAAAGTTTTAATTTACAACTATGTGTTTTGTTGGCTTTAATTTCGTGCCAAATTTGATTGTAATTATGTTCAATCTTTTGTATCCTGTATTTAATGTGGGATTTCATTGTAAGAGTTATGTGTGAGAGAGAGAGTGTGAAGACTCAAGGCAAATTGAAGACTAAAGTGTTTTCGAGGGTTGATCACGACTAAGCATCCCGCGATGTGAAGCATGTGCCCTACACATGACTGGAATGCGAAGAGTCATGACAGGATAGAGACAGCTGTGTTTCGCGAGTAGCTCGCGGGTAAGTCCTTCCCGCAAGACACCCGCGAAATATTCTGTTTTGCCAGACTGTGCTATCTGATACACACTTTTTGTGCCCACACTATATATACCCATATTACCAACATATGTTGAGGAGTGCTTCAAAGAGAAAACCCTAGCCACAAATCTTGAGAGTTAGAGATTGTTATACCCACAATTCTCTACACAATTGCTTGTGGATTTTACTCAACTCCTACCTCTCCATTTCCATACCATTGAGAGGTTGATAGCCCAAACACTTACCACACCCTTTCAAAGTGTTCAGTGAGGTTTTGGTGCTGCCGGAAAGCATTGGAAGAAGCCAGGTTTTGGCAGATGCAATGGGGTGTATTGCGGGATCCTGAGAGCTAGACAAGACACGGTTCCGAGAAGCCTCGTTGGAGTAGGAGCTTGGAGGGCTTAGGTGCATCGGGTAGATTAGGCTTGGAGGGTCTCTTGCTAACTCATGTATCCCAATTGATTGTCTAGTTGATCGATTACCGCTTGGAGGGTGGCGGAGAGGTTTTTCGCCGAGTTCTTCGGTTTCCTCTTCGATTACACATCAGTGTGTTATCTTGTATTTGCATTCTTCTTTCCTACTCTTTTACCTTTCATTTCACTGTTGTGTTATTATGATTATGGGTTAGAGTAGTTTGTTTGTTTATCCACTCGCATTTACTCTATTCCGCACTTAGTATTAAGTTAGAGTAAAATCAATCAAGTCGTAATTTAATTTGGGGGTCTAAACAGCTCTTGTGTTGTAACACTTTTTCGAGCTTTCAGTTTTAAATTTAAAATGAGTGATTGAAAAAAATAATATGAGGAGTTGTGGTTGTAAAACAGAGTTTTGGATTTTAAAAACGTTCTACAAAGCTCTCAAAACGCCTAACCAAACAGACCCTTCGAGAGATGATGTTTCTATTGATTGCAGCACAGCAGCGGCTCCATGATTATTATTTCAGGTGATCAATAAGAAGCATAAATTATACAAAATTTAAAACAAAAGAGAACTTGAATATATTGACAAAACAAAAAAACAAAAAAAAAACATAAATGTTTACATTTGCTTTCTACGATATTTCATATTTTGCATTATCAATCCTACAAGCTATATCTTTTTCAATGTACATGGTCAAACAATCATTCATCCATTGATCTCCCATTTGGTTGATTTATTTCAAATTTGTTAAGATCTAAATGAGCTTTTTCTAAAATTTAATATTAAAAATTTCAACTTTTGTTGTTAGGCTTATTAATTTTTATTTTCCAAATTTTAGATCAAATTAGTTTATTATTGGGTTTTTTTTTTAATGATTAAAAATGCCAAAATATTGTTCAGGTGATCATATTCAAACTTATTTCAGCAAACCTTAAAAAAAATCTAGGGTCAGGGTGTTAAAATTTTTATTTAAGGAAGTCAAAACAAATTTATAATTTTTTTTTTTTAGGGCTAGTATAGGTGGTTCATTTGAACCCTCTGGACTCCAAGTGGAGCGACCCCTGTTCTAGCAAGGTAATTAGTTTTGCATTAATAAATGATAAGTGCTATGCCTACAAAATGTTTCATAACAATTCCACGAAAATTTTTATGAGAGAGGGAGAGGGCAATTGCACCTGTACAAATACTGATCTCAATCAGTGAATGATCACATTCTTTTTTTTTTTTTTTTTTTACGGAAGTGAAAATACTTGGGCAGGGTTGGGTTTCTACTTATATATATATTGGGGGGAAGGGGGTAAATAGGAGTACAGTACTATTTAAAATCTAAGAGCATTCACATTGATGGTGCTAAATTTGCAAAAAAGCTATTTTAGCACTCAAATATTAAATAAATAAATAAAAAACCCTACATCAAAGTAATAAAGCTAAATTTTTTTGGCTCACTGCTACAATAAACTATTACATGTAGCAGCTACTATAGACAGCTGCCAAACATAAAAAAATTGATATTTTTAATACCTAAGCCCAACGTCTCTCCCTCTGTCTCTCTCTCTGTCTCTCTGTCTCTCTCTCTCTTGCGACATACACTGTGGGTTTCGCTAGCAGCATTTGCGGTGGGACGCTGCATTGAACGTGGGTAGTGGGTTTGGCTTAGTTTGGTTTGTGTGGTTTCGAGTTTGGTGGGTTTTGGGGTGATTAGTGGTGGACTGGTGGTATGGCTTTGGTACGGTTGGCGATGGTGGTAGTGGATTTCGGCTATTGCTATGGGTTTCGTTGATTTTGCCTGTGGGTTGTAGTTGTGATGGTAGATTGTCGTAATTGGTTATGGCCAGTGTTGATAGGTTTTTCTGTTTTTTTTTTGTTTTTTTTGGTTGTCGTGGATTGTGGTTGTTTGTTGTTGTTGGAGTGGTGGTGGAGATGATTGTGGCTTAGCTAAAGTTTTTGTAGTATTTTTTATTACTTTAATGAGTAATTTATATTATTTTAAATGAAGTGGTAAAAATATATATAACTATTGATAGTAGATGTATTGTATAACTATTGATAGTAGATGTATTGTAAAATATGGTGTTAAAATATATAAAACAGCCTTTTAAGTTTTAAAAAGTTTAATTTTTTCGGACCACCATTGCGGATACTCCGTATACAAAATACATACTTCTAAATATAAAAGAATCTAGGAGCTAAAATATGAATCATAAAAAACACAAGAAGATCAATTAGACGTCATATTATTTGTTTAAGGAATTACAGGGGCAAAGCTCCTACATTCTGCCAATGATTTTTGCTGACCACCTTGATAGAAAAAGAAAGTTTCCAGACACCAATACAAGCAGTTATCAACCAGCCTCACGTTTACAAAACTTGGATGAAGCCCCATTAGAGGATCCGGTATAGGTTCGAACAAGTAGTTCCCTCCAAGCAACAACCTCGTTAATGGTGAGATTCCAGGTCCGGGAATTACAACTTTGAAGGCGTACTGGGTCGGTATCATACCCATGAACTTGTTGTTCTCCAAGGAAAAAGTGGAGAGCCTTGGCATTAAAACCATGAATGAAGGTAAAAAGCATCGAAGCTCGTTGTTGCTCAGATCGATAGCTATGAGCTCGCTTTGTGTGCCTAAAGAAGTTGGGGCTTGTACGGAGGAGAACTAGTTGAATTAGAGAGTGAGTTGTTGCAGTGGTGGGAGGTCAAAGAGAAGGGATGGTACTGAGCCACTGAGTCGATTATGACTTATATCGATTACTTGTAAATAACCTAAAGTTCTAAAACTCTCTGGGATTATTTTTCCTTCTAAGTTGTTGTTTCTCATAGAGATTTGGACTTCAAAGTTGGAAAAACCCACGAAATTTTGCTGGATATGGCATTGTTGCTAGCGTCTAAAAAGGAAAGGTTGTTCAAAGAACCTAACTCGAGAAACTTGCCTGTTAGCTTGTTTGATTGGAGTTCAAGTCTTTTTAAGCTCACTAGGTTGTTGAAATTCGCTGGAATTGCTCCCTCGAGCTTGTTGTTATCGAGGTAAAGTTCCTCGAGCTCAGTGAGTAAGCTAATCGAGGTGGGTAACTCGTTGGAGAATGAGGTCATTGAGAGACCAAGTCGACGCAGATGAGTTAGGTTAGCGAGCAAGTTAGGAATTAGATCAGAGAAGAAGTTGTTGGAGAGGTCAAGGGCGTCTAAGTAAGGGAGGTTCCAAGAAATAGAAGATAGTGAACTGTTGTAACCCGCCTGGTCAAGACTGAGTTCGGTGACTCAGCTCATTTTTGAGACATTGAGGTCGCAACGACACCCGCATGTGAACCGGTTGCTGAAGAGGTCGTCACATGGGTTAACATTGAAGTCCCAAGAGTTAGTGTCTGTTTGGGAATAGCTTATTTAACAAAAACTTAAAACTTTTTGCTGAAAGTATTGTTGATAAAGCTAAAGGGTAGCTGAAATAATATAGTGGGTCCCATAAATAGTACCAAAAAGTGCAATAGGACCCAGGAATAGTAGTAAAAATAAGTTGAATAGTAAAAAAATCTAGTTTTTTAGGCAATCCAAAATGCACACTTAATGCATGAGCCTGGACTCACTGAGTTAGAGTCCAACCCATTCTTCCGCTCCTTCAAAACCTCTATATCCCTCCAAAATGTTTTTGATTCTACTGTAAACGAAGATCGGTAGTGGAAGGAGAAGAAAGGGGAATTTTTGGGTTGTAATTGTGCAATAATTGTTTAAAGATTCACTTGAGCAATTATTGTGGTAAATGGTAAGCTTCCAAAAAATGACTCCAATTAGGGATGATAAAACCCATTGTGTTAGGTTCTAAAGACTTAGGATTGCATGTATTTAGAACTCTAATTTGTATTGTTGGCAAACCATGATCAAAACAAGTTGTTTAGTCTTGTTTAGACTTGCTCAAAGTTGTATTATTTATGTAAAGTTGGAACAAGATGATGCGAAATTAATAGTGCTTCTTGGCCTGGTTCGATCGATCGAAGCTTAGGCTCGATCAATCGAAAATCGGGTCAGATGCGTTTTTTCTGCAGAATTTCCAACTCAGCCCTAACTCCTAAAACGTTTAGGGTTTTATGTTTTTGCCCTAGGTATATAAGGCAAACCCTAGCCACGTTTTAGAGGTTGCTCATATTGCTGATTGTGTGAATCTCTTATGAGATCTATGAGGAGCTTTCCTTCACACAAGCTTAGGATTATCAAGAGAAAATTTCTTCAAGAACTTGATGATCATTCAGTTGCTGTCATAAGAGCTTAAAGATACACAAGCGGGGGTGCTTGTACTTGCTAGAGAATCCAAGAAAGAAGAAGTCCGTGGTCTCGGAGTTTGCACGTGGTCGTGTCAGTTAGTTCTATTTGTGGGTAGCAATAAAAAGTCGAGCGTGGGGGCTTGTAAGTCTTATTGTATGAACTTCGATTCTTTCAAGATAGTGGATTCAAGTTTACCTTGAGGATAGTTAGGTTAAATTCTCCCCAGGTTTTTTACCAGTTTGGTTTTCCTGGGTCATCATATCTTTGTGTTATTTATATTTCCGCTGCTATATACTTGATATGATTGTTTGATTGTGATAACCTAGATTTGTATAATTTGACTAAGTTAATCACTTGGCTAATTAACTAGGTTAATCCGATTGTGTTTAGGGGTCTAAAAACTGTACAAGTGGTATCAGAGCGGGTAGCTCTCTTGTTGTAGATTTTTTGATCTCTTAGCTGATCCTTGATCCCTGTTGTCGTGGAACACGGACACTCTCTGGTTATTCCTCCTCACTTTGATGGGAATAATTACTCTTATTGGAAAGTAAGGATGAAAGCATTCCTGAAATCAATTGATGAGAGAGTCTGGAACTCCGTTGAATACGGATGGGAGAAGCCCACTACTCCTGTGAGTGAGTGGCAAACTTCTCAAAAAGAAGCAGCTGGGTTCAATAGCAAAGTTATGAATGCCATCTTTAACGCTGTTTCTATGGAGGAATTTAAGAGAATCTCTAATGTTGAGGTTGCTCACACTGCATGGAAAATCCTCCAGACTGTGCATGAAGGCACTAAGGCAGTTAAAATTAATAAGTTGTAACAGTTAACATCTAGATTTGAAAGCATTAGGATGTCGGATGATGAATCTTTTGATGAATTTTATGCTAAACTAAATGACATTGTTAATTCTGCATATAATTTGGGTGAAATCTGTTGGGATTAGTGCCCTAGAATCCTATTGTATGATGTTATGTATGATATTATGTATGACATTATGTTTGACATGATGTATGACTTAATATTGTAATTAATAAAGTGGTTTTATTATTATCTAAAATAATGGTAAGATGAATATTCGAGCATTATCATTTAGTCCATGAGATGCATAGTATGTGATTTATGTGATTTAGTCATAGAAGATATAAGTCACAAGTTCTTTGCAAACTCAGAATTTTAGTTCGTAGTCGGTGATGAAATTGGGCGTTTCATCTACGAAAACTAAAACATATCAACTAAGATGATTTGTCTTGATAAAGGAAGTGGAGACTTCTAGTTGATATGTTGATATGTTTTAAGAGTTAAGACATATTGAACTGGACCGCTGTGAGATTTATTATTCTCCTAATGACTGTTAATTGAATAATAAATCTCACGACTTATATTTGCATGAACTCTTAATCCTGAGAGAATAATGGACCTGATCAGGAAGTGTAGGTTGCTTTGATATATTAGAAGTGAGATCAAAAGTAACGGTCAAAACCTCAGTATGTTGGGCAGCCACATTTAGTATTGATGGAACATATATTCTCAAGATGGAATTCATAGTCTCTTAACGGAGATATAAAATATTCCCTTGAGATAAGTTTAATGGGTTCAGTTATTCAGAGAGTTAGGCCTAACCACTTTAGTAAGAAATTACTAAAGTATATATATATATATATATATATATATATATATATATATATATATTTATGAAATTGGATTTCATAAATATATGGTGAATAACTTAAAAGGATTAAACCGGGTACTCAAGGATTAAGATGTAGTAATTTACAAAGTGGCAGTCTACTTTCATAACTTTGTATTACTACGAATATTTTATGAAGGGGTTGCATGTATAATAAAGTCTTGGGATATAATTTATTAATAAGGCCTAGAGTGCAATTATATTTATATAGTAGTATTAAATATAATTAATGGTAACTTTAGACTTGTCAAGAGTTGACAGAAAAGCCCTAGGCCCATTAGAGCTAGTGTCTTATTGGTCCCTTTTGGTCCCACTCCAAACCACATACTAAAGCCCAATTGGAAAGGCCCAAAAGGCTAGCCCAATTAGACAATTAGTTATTAGGAGAGAAACATACAAAATTTTATAACACACAACAAGTTTGTGAAATTGTGTGTATGTGTGAGTGAAGCCACTCAATTACTCTCTCTTGGAAATTGATTGAGAGACCACACATCTTGGGCGTTAGTGGAATTGGAGTGAAGATTGAAAGTGTTCCTAAGAACTTCTGATCTTTGGTTTTGAAATTTACTGCACCAAGGTACACTCTCTTGTTCTATATTCTGAAACTTACATAATGCATGTTATCAATTTACAATGAAGTAGATCCGTTATTTTTCCACTGCGTACATGTATATTTCCAACAAAATCTATGATCAACCTAAAATTGTTAGGAAGATTCTTAGATCTTTGACTGAGAACTTTAGACCCAAAGTGACTGCTATCACTGAGAGTAAGGATGTAGACTCCATCCTTGTTGATGAACTTGTAGGATCTCTTCAGTCCTATGAGTTGGACCTACCCAAAACTAACAAATCCAAGTCAATGGCTCTTAAGTCAGTTGATGATATTGATGTTGGTAGATTTGATGATGAGCTCTCTGCTACAGAGATAGCTTACCTTGCTAAGAACTTTAAAAACTTTCTTAGGAATAGTAACAGAAAGGCAAGAGGAACAATCACTGTTGAACCTAGAAATTTTAGGAAGAATGATCCCACTAAGGTTAATAACAATGAAAAACCTAGAGAAAAAGTTGGTCAATCTTCAAATAAATCTATGGGCCCTCAGTGTTTTGGATGTCAAGGGTATGGTCACATAAAATCTGAATGTCCCACATACTTGAGGTCTAAGGGGAAGGCTATGACTGTAACCCTTAGTGATAATGAAGTTTCTGATGATGAGTTCGGATGTGACGAGGAGGGAAACTTCATTGCTTTCACTGCTACTACTATAGTCAATGAAAGTGTATCTGTTGAAGAGAACCCTTCTGATGGGGAACTCTCTGAGGATGCAGATCTTTAAGAAGTCTATAATAAACTTTGCAAAGTTACTGCAAAGGATGCCATGAATGTTGATTTAGGCTTAAAGAAAATTGCTTCTCTTGAGCTTGAAAAGAAAAATTTGCTTGCTAATTTGGTTGATGCTAATGATCTTTTAAACAATATGAAAACTGAGAATATGCTCTTACTTGATAAAGTTATATCTTTGGAATATGATTTATCTGTTGCTAGATCTGTTAGTTCTAAACTTGATCAAATGCTAAGTGTTCAAAAGGCTCCTTTGGACAAATCTGGATTAGATTTTGTTGAAAGCATCTCTGTGACCGCACCAAATTCCACAAACTTTGTTCCTTCTTCTTCCTTTGAACCCCCTACGAGTGAGGTTGTGAGTGAGACTGTTAAACCTGTAGAGGTCACACCTCCTAGGAAGATTAGGGTTGATCTGAAAGAGTCTAAACCTAAGGAGTCTACCCTTACTAAGGACAAGATGCATGGTAAACTTGTTTGGGTTTGTCATTTTTGTGGAAAGTCTAGACACATTCGTCCAAATTATTATAAGCTGCAGGCAGCTAAGCGAGCAAATAAGCCGAAAGTGTCTGTGCCTCAAGCACAAGATCCTATGGCACTTATTGGTGAATTGGTAGAGGCTCTAAACCTTTATTCCAATCCCGGAGTTGGAAATCACTCTAATGTGAATATGACTCCCATGCTCGTAATGCATCTAAGAGGTTTTGGATGCAAAAGGCTCGATCTAATTGAGTTTTTCTGACATGGTCCTTATGCTTCATTGCTCTATCTTTTGTGACCTTTGTACTTTGGTTTCTTTTACCTTTTTCTTTTTTCTAGGATTTGCATTGCATAACATTCATGCATTTCATTCTAGGATTGCTTTTGTTTCTTCTTTTCAAGGAAAAAAAAAGAAAAGAAGCAAAGTGTGTTTTGTATTTACCCTCTTGGTTTTTGAAAACAAGGTTGATCAATTTATTTTCACATAACATGTCTTTGTACCTTGTTTAGCTTTGATGAGCTTTGATGAGCTTATCTATTGCACTTTACTAGCTGAAACTTTGTAGTGCATGTTGTGTGGGAAAGATGTGTATGGTTTTTGATCACTTTGTCTTGATCTTGAAGTCACATGCCTTTGATTGTCGGACTTGATTCTTTTAAGAAAGGCATAAATAACCATCTCACCACTGTTCACTAGCCAATCATGAACACCTTAGTGCATATCGTAAGATTTTGTGCTCGAGAAAGTGTAGTACATGCACAAAAAGAACATAAGGTGTAGCCTCGGTTTAATTTCTTAATGCTTAAAATTGGTGTGTACTATTAGGCTTGATGCCAAATCACATAATTAAAATTGATGTGTACATTATACTGGCTTTTTTTTTTTTTTAAATAATTTTCTAATAACTTAAAATTGGTGTGTATATTATGAGGCAAATTTCAAGAAACTTATATGATTGCAAGCTTATGATCTAGGAGATATGGGAGTTATATGATGTAACTCATTAGGTGATAGTCTCTTTCAAATTCTATGTGATGAATTTTGTAGACTTTGTGGTTGATTTTTATTCACATATCACTCCACATGTATCTCAAGCTTTTGCTAGTTGCACACACTACTCAAGTTACTCTTTTCTATGCATTGTACATGTTTTTGTGTGTGTTTTTCGATCTGACCAACCAAGTTTGCAAATGCTTTGAGTTCTTATGCAAAACAGATTTGATGTTTGAGAATTTATGAAGAATGTATGAAATTTCAACTTTGGGAAAGCTGGGCTTAAACCTGTTGTTTTTGAAAAACATATCATCACATACTCATGCAATTTGTTCATCAATTTCAATGCTTTGAGATGTTTCTAAATTTTTTTAAAAACCCTTTTTATTAGTGAGCCTCTGTCTGAGTCGATTGATCCAACCTATTTTTTCGATCAATCGAAATCGCACTTAGAGTTTTTAAGGAGTCTCTGTTTGTTTCGATCAATCAAAACTGTTGTTTCGATCAATCGAATTTCGGGAATAAGGTTTTTAAAAATTCAGATTTGACTTGTTCAAGCCACTTTTTCAAAAACTTTTTAAAACCTTTTCTCTCTCTCCGACTTGACAAGGCTCCACAACAAATTTTTTGTCGTTTGCCTCCTAATTTCTTGCAAGGTTTCTCTCTCCATAAGCCGGTATGTCCATATTACCCTTTCTTTTGCATTGCTTTTCATGTTTTCATGCATTATTTCATGTTTTTTGGGTAAATTTTTGAACTATGCATAAATTGGGGTTTTTGATTAATCAAGCCTTATTTTGTGAAATTGATCAATGGGTTTTGTTGCTATATTGTTCTATTCCTAATCTATGATGGTTAATTTGATCAATTTGGGGTTTTGAGATAAATTAAAAATTCTAGGGCTTGTTTTGAATCTGATTTGGGGTTTTTGTTCAATTGGGTTAAAATTGATGAAATTGGCTTGTTGGATTGATGTAATTGATCATTCTAATTTTTTTTTTAACTTGTGTGATGATCAATTGGTCAAATTTCTTTAAAAAACATACAAGTGGTTTTCAAATTTTTGGGGTTTTTGTTAGAAACTCTATGCTCAAGCTAATTTTTGTAAATTTGAACTTAAATTGAACCTAGTTTCACTGCATTAGAGCATGCATCATGACATTTAATTTTGTTCATGCATTATATAGATTTTTGTTCTATATCTGTTTTGTGCTAACTTGCAGTCTGCCTTTGGTTTTTCCTTTTTGTTCTTTTGGTTCTGCTTTGTGTCCTTGTCCTTTCCTTAGCACCATGCCTAGGAAGACTAGAGCCCATAGGACTCCCTCCTCTTCTTCTGAGTCTCCCTCTAGGAGTGAGTTGTTTAAGGATGCCAAAAGCAGAGAGGCCTTTGATAAGCTGAACAGTAAGAGGAAAATTTGGGCTGAGCATTCTGTGCTGCTAGATGAGTTAGATCCTGCCATTAGGGCAAACTTTGAGAGTCGAGGTTGGTTGTCCTTGTTGGAGATAGATCATCCACCTCCGACCGCCCTGATTAGAGAGTTCTATTCGAACCTCTCTTGCCACGTCTATGATTCCAACACCCTTGTTAGGAGTTGGATACGAGGTGTTGAGTTCACCATTACCCCTAGGGTAGTGGCTGAGGCTCTTGGGGTCTCGGTTGTTAGGCAGCCTGACTATCCTTATGAGGAGTCTCCACCCCTTGATGACGTCATGTCATACATCACTGGGTCTTCTATCCAGTGGGGTTCTGATCCTCGGATCACGTCCGCTGAGCTTCCTGTGACTACCTATCTTTTTCTTAGGATAGCGTGTCATTCTTTGTGGCCTATCTCTCATCTCCACACCATCCCTATTGAGCGATGTGTGTTTTTATATGCCCTTGTCTCTGGTGCTTCTATTTCTTTTCCTCATCTGTTTCTTCGTTCTTTGAACGAGATTCATAGGAGTAGCGCTGTTGGTCACGCTCTTGTCTATCCTATCTTCATTCATAGGATTTTGTTGTTTTTAGGTTTAGATGGTTTCCCCGCGTCTGAGCCCGTTCATATTACTGGTCCCATAGGTGCCTCTTTTCTTCGTCTGAGGGCTGCACATTTGAGGCCTCCTCGTGTTCAGTCTTCTGGTGCTGTACCCCCTCCTTCCTCTTCTACAGGTGATGCACAGGCCGAGGCGTCTGGTGCTGCTGCTGCTGCTGATGTTCCTCCACCGACTACTTCGGATGATTCAGACATTCGACGTACGTTGGATCATGTCTTGACCGTTCAGGCGGCTCATGGACAGATTTTGGTGGACTTGCTCGATGAGGTTCGTGCTTTGCGTGCAGAGTTGGCACATTTCAGACGATCTCCTTCGCCACCTCCTTTTGATGATGGATTATGATTGCCCTTTGGCATTCCGTCACAAAAAGGGGGAGTAGCTTTTAGCTTGTAGAGTTTTTGTTTCTGTGGTGTTTTTGTTTCTTTGGAGCCAATGGTGATTAGATTGTATCTAGGAGCTGCATCTTGTTTTTACATTCTTTTGGCTCTAGATGTATTTTTGTTGGGCTATTCATGTTAGGGGGAGATACATTTACTTTTATTTTTTGTTTCTTATTTCATTGCTTATTGGCTTATATGTTCGAGATATTCATTGATATATGTCTTTATTTTGTGATTTGGTGAAATCAAGAATTTATTTTGTTTACTTGTATTTTCCACACATGCGTTTATGCGTTTGTTGAGTATTTCAGGAAATACAGGTTGATTCAATTGAGCTGCTGTCTACACTTGCAACTGATGGATAGTAGTTAGGATTGGATTTGTTATGTAAAGGGCTTTATTTTGTAAACTTTGAGCTTTTAGTTGTGTTTTGTCACGGATTGCCAAAGGGGGAGTTTGTTAGGTTCTAAAGACTTAGGATTTCATGTATTTAGAACTCTAATTTGTATTGTTGGCAAACCATGATCAAAACAAGTTGTTTAGTCTTGTTTAGACTTGCTCAAAGTTGTATTATTTATGTAAAGTTGGAACAAGATGATGCAGGAATTAATAGTGCTTCTCGGCCTGGTTCGATCAATCGAAAATCGGGTCAGATGCGTTTTTTCTGCAGAATTCCAACTCAGCCCTAACTCCTAAAATGTTTAGGGTTTTATGTTTTTGCCCTAGGTATATAAGGCAAACCCTAGCCACGTTTTAGAGGTTGCTCATATTGCTGTTTGTGTGAATCTCTTGTGAGATCTGTGAGGAGCTTTCCTTTACACAAGCTTAGGATTATCAAGAGGAGATTTCTTCAAGAACTTGATGATCATTCAGTTGCTATCATAAGAGCTTAAAGATACACAAGCGGGGGTGCTTGTACTTGCTGGAGAATCCAAGAAAGAAGAAGTCCGTGGACTCGGAGTTTACACGTGGTCATGTCAGTAAGTTCTACTAGTGGGTAGCAATAAGAAGTCGAGTGTGGTGGCTTGTAAGTCTTATTGTATGAATTTCGATTCTTTCATGATAGTGGATTCAAGTTTACCTTGAGGATAGCTAGGTTAAATCCTCCCAATTTTTTTACCGGTTTGGTTTTCTTGGGTCATCATATCTTTGTGTTATTTATTTTTCCGCTGCTATATACTTGATATGATTGTTTGATTGGGATAACCTAGATTAGCATAATTTGACTAAGTTAATCACTTGGATAATTAACTAGGTTAATCTGATTGTGTTAAGAGGTCTAAAAACTGTACACATTGGGTAATGGGTATCCAACCCTACTCAACCCGAAAGTTTCAGCCAATATTATTTGGTCTTTAATGAGTATAATATAATCAGGTTGGATTTTATCCAAACCTGGAAAAAAAACAAAAAAAACAAAAAAAACAAAAACAAAAACAAAAAACAAAAAAAAAACAAAAACAAAAAAAAACAAACAAACAAACAAAAAAAACAAAACGAATCTAAAGCTGGAGAATACGTACTATGCAATTATTAAAAAAAATATGTATTATAATATCACTTCCAGTTTTGTATAGAGGAAATCATATACCATATATTAAGAATATATATAATTAATAGCAACTTCCTATTAATTAAGAATACATACCGTCTAAATGTGTCATTAACTTTCAGAAATCAAGAAAAATCTGAAATTTATAGATTTTTAAATTTGTTCGTATAAAGATCTCTTCCTGAAATTCGAAATTTATAGATTTCTAATTTTGTTGCGCCAAAGATCTCTCCTATATATACATGTATGTAGAAGAACATCAACAGTTAGGTGGCAAAAGTAAAAACAAAAAAAGAGCTTCGCAACTGTATACACAAAGACATAAGAAATGGAGAAATATTCCTTCAAGTTGGCTTTTTTAATTGCCCTCTTAGTTCTTGGCTCCTGTAAGAATCTCGTCCTATATTTTTACTTAATTTTTTTTTCTTATAAGTATATAAACTAAACTAGTCTCAAACACAAGAGCGTTCACTTAGTTATCATTCACATAGCAGATTAATTTTTCCGATCTTATATATCTACTTAAATTTTTTTTTTTTTTTTATGTACGATGATACAATGTTGTATATATAAAACTAGTATTGTGCCACAATTTTATAATTTTAATGATTTTTCAATGTTTCGTACTTAAATATAATTTTAGAGAATGCAATCGTTAACAAATACAATAATTGCAGGTTTCAAGTTGGATGTTGAAGGACTTAAAACAAATTAAATGCAAAACTGATAACGATTGTGGAGATCTACGATATTGTTATTGCCACCAGGATTTGAAGTTGTGTTTCTGTGCTCCCCCCACTAAACAAGAATTTGTAGCTAAAGTCCTCAACAATCACTTGGAAGGACAAAATGATAACTTGTTTCATTAACAGCAACACTATAAGTTGTAATTCGGAATAAATTGTAATTCTCAGGACATCCTATTATTAAATAAAAATAAATCAAGGATCCTGTTAATAAGTGCTATATGGACACAAGTTAAATATTACTAAATGTTCAATTATTTAAAATGCTAAAAGATTAGCGTTAAACTCAATATATTTGCACATTTTCTTTCATTCTTTTTTATTTTCAAATCATTGACATAATATGGTAAAATTTTTTTTTTTTTTTTTTTTTTGATACAATATGGTAAAATTTTTTGATTTGTACATTTTAAGTTTTTATCTAGACTAGGATCACTCACGTTCTAGAGAACAATCACGCTAATTTCCATACCCAAAATTTATAATAATAAATAAATAAATAAATAAAACCCAAAATGGTAGATATATGAAATTGAATCATCAATTTCAATAGGAAGGAGAAAAGAAGCTAAGTAGAAGAATCCTTAAATCCTTAGCATAGGAAACCAAAAGTTCGGCCACCATATTGACCGAGAAACATATCCGAAAGAAAGAAGATGAAATGAAGAAGTCAAATTATGTACCATTATCTCTAAGTTACTGCAAATTTTGAGAGGGCATGTTTTTGTTGATTGTAGCGAGGGAATTAGTTGTGCATGTAAACACGAGAAGTGCTACATCTACAAACAAGTTGCATGGCCCGCCAAGGAGTGCAGCCTAGACTGCTTGGAATTTAAGTTTGAGTTGAAACTTGAGTTCCAAAAAATGTACTATATAACTTAATAACTTTGTCAATGTGCTTTTCTCCTAAAATTTGCTAAAGTTGTGCTATTTGGCAAGTGGTGATCGCTTCAAAGGTTTAGTCCAGTTTAGCTATTCCTATATGAGGATGAATTAAAAAGAAAAAAAAAAAAGAGGTAACGCATTAGATTTGGGGAATTGTAATTGGTCATTATTATTATTATTATAAAAAATAAGTCTAGGGTCTTGACTCTTTTGGTGGAGCTTAAGTTGTTATATAAACCACAATTTATTTTTTTTAAAATGTGAAGTTTAAGCAGAATATTTTTCAAATTCTCTTAATATAAAATTTTAAAATTCGTAAAAAATTATATAAAATCCTTAACCCTATAACTATGAAGCACAGACGTGGCTGGGAGGGTGCTGCACCGGAGTCCAACGCGGGGTGCGGTGTCCAAAACGGCTGCCCGCACGTCGGAGCTGCATCTGAGCTTTTTTTTTTTCACAGATTCACGTCAACTCGGCTTGATTTGCGCCGACTAGGTTTATATTCGCACCGAGTCCCACACCGACACCCACACCCGAATCCGAAAACGCACTTTTGCTTCATAGCCTTGTAAACCAAAAAAAAAAAAAAAAGCTTAAATAACAACAATTATTAATCTAAACGAAAACAAAACTAGGCCAATAACAAGTGAAAAAATTATTCATTAAAACCTATTCAAAAACGAAAAAATTTGCCCCTGATACCATCATTTGTCCTCTTAAACAAGAAGAAAATGTCCATACAAAATTTACTGATTTAAAATCCCATAATACAAATTAGCAAGGCCAAACAAATTAGTCGAACAACAAAATCACAGATAAAAAAAATTTAGCCCAACCAACCAATTTTACCAAAATAATAATAATAAAATTAGCTTGGCCCTTACAAAGTTTGAAGAAAAACTAATCTCAAAAGGTTGAACTGGGACGTTCCATTCCATCAAATTCCAAATAAAAATTTTAAAAAATAAATAAAAAATAAAAAACTAACAGAGAGAGAGAGTGAGAGGCACTAGGACTGAAGCATGCAGTAGAGGTAGAGGCAGTGAAGATTGAGACCAAAACACAGCAACTCTCCAGCAAGACACTTTGACTTCGGCACACCCGCACTAGATCTACTTTTGAGAGAGACACCAACAACAACACTACAGACTACAGTAGCAACAAAATATTTCTCTCTCTCTCTCTCTCTCTCTCTCTCTCCCTCTCTCTCTCTCTCTAACTCTTTTCTTTTATTCAGTTTTGTTTCTCTCTAACTCCTTGTTGGTCAAGTTGTAAAAAGAGGCAATAGCTCAATCTATAGTAGAGTTGAGCATTTGGTGAGGCAAAACTCATCGTTTTGCTTAAGCTTTTTTCTTTTTCTTTTTCTTTTTTTTCACAGTACGCCCTGTTTTGGTTTTCTTTGTGCTTTTCTGTTTTTCTTTTGAACATTTATGCGTGCATACACAGTACTTACACAATAAATTCTTACAATATTTTCATAATTATTTAGGTGTAAATTTTTTATAAGTCAAAATAAAATAATAAAATAAAAGATTGAGACCAACTACAACTGAAAATGAATGTATTGCAAAAATGTTATAACATCTTATTGTTATAGTATTTTCACAATTGCCAAGATCTCTCATGATGCCAAAAATCGTTAGTGAGCTGCACAATCCTCACGTGCTCTAGATAGAACCTGCAAAACAGAAACAAATAAAATCTTACAAAGAGTATTGGTGTGGTACCGGCCAGATACCCTCCGAAGGTTAAGTTAGAGACCTTTCACAACTTTATAGTGCCAGAGCTGGGGTAAATTATGCGTACCTTGGTTTGCGAGGGTTTTGGGGTTTTTATAGTAGCGTAGAGTTGAAATTTTCTTGGCAGGGAAGATCTTTCCTTGTAGGGAAGATCCTCATTAATACACGTATCTTGCGGGATCCTTTCCTTATGGGGACCCTCTTGATTAGGGCTAATCGTGGGGTGCAAGATATTTCCTTGTATAGATATCCGTGGGGGTCAAGCAAGGCCATGCTAGACCTGTCATGCCTTTTATTCTCATTGGCCTTCTCCTGTTCCCGTCGGCCTTCTCTCCTCTCGTCGTCCCTTGTAGACATCGTCGGGTATGGAGGTGGGATCATCAGCCTATGGTGTCATCATTTTCATACTTTCTTACGTGCTTGCGAAGTTGACGGGCCTAATGGGGTCGTCGGCTTCTTTGCATGTAGTGGGTTTATCCCTTTCTAAAAACACCCTTGTTAGCTGCCCCCTACTCCATGACTCCGTCGGAACTAGCTGACGAGTCATGGAGTGTAACTTTTCCTTCAATGTTCATTCGTTTGAAAAAAGAGTGCTCATTAATGACTCTTCAAGCAGCTTTTATTAAATGCTAGGACATGTGGCATTGGAGGGTTGGCCTTGTTTCTGAACAAAGGCGTCACTTCATTTCCCGTGCTCTTTAGTCCTATAAATAGTTCACCACCTCTTCTCATTTTTTCTTATTTCATCTTTGCAAATCTTAAGATAGGGAGAACTGTCATTTAGTCATTTTTGCTGCCGTCAACTTTCGGAACTCGTCACCCTTCAGAGTCGTCAACAAATTCGTAAGTTTTCTTTTCCTTTCACTTATTTTTCTACTTCCATTTTTCTAGCTAGTCGTCACTTCTATAGAGAGACCCATCAGGCCATGGGCCCGAGAAGGGCTCATCCTGGTCGTCAGAGAGGGAACTGTCTACACATTCTCCTGATGATGAAGAAGATTATGACGGAGAGGGAGTAGAGGAAGAGGACGAATATGACAAGGGAGAAGGGGAGAACGAGGGAGAAGGTGATGGGGCCGAGGATGAGGGTCCTGAAGGAAGAATTTTAGGAAGCTCAGGGGATGGTCACACCCGTCCCTTCATCCTTCCTGCGATATGGACAGTCAAGTAAGAAGTCGCTTTGGTTGGTGTCGAGCATACCCGACTCCAATAGAAATTGGAAGAGTAGATATTTTTTTGGTTCAATGGACGGACTGGGCATGTCGTCAGGAAGAGTGGGTGACGATGCCTCATGGCTTTGACAATACTTGGGGCATCATCAAGGATTCAGGTTTAGTACTGTCTGCATTCTTATTTTTCCTTTGCTTATTTGTTCAAGTGTTTAACGTCGTCTGCTTCTTCTCTTTTTCAGCTAGCATGCGTCCTCGTATAACTGACAAGCAAGAGGCTTTCATCTGTTGAGTGCTTGAGATCCCCTTTGACAAAAGGAACTGCAAGGACCTAATCACCCTTAACACGCTGCACGCCTATGGCAGTGGTCCTGTACTGACACCTGCAGCTCGTAGACTAAACACATACTCCTATTGGCGTAAGTTCTTACTCCTTTGCTTCATTCTTTCCATTGTCTTCTTTTCGTTTGCTTATCTAACGCCTGTCTCTTATCCTTCGTAGAAATAGAGGCAGCGAGGCAAAGAGCCTTGGCAAGGGCGTCAACTGCGGCGCACAAGCAAAAGGAGAAGGAGGGGGCGTCAACGTCGGCTCCCAAGGTCATTGGCAAGGGATCATCCAAATGGAAGAATAAAGGGAAGGACGATCGTCCATTTAAGAAAGGACCGGTCATCCCTGTGGATGACAAACCAAAGAAGTCGTCGCCTCCCAAACCTAGCCACGGAATTGGTAAGGGTTTAACGACGGCGACTGGTCCTATCACCCAGAGAACCGTTCGTCATGTTCTCACGCATAAGGAACACGCCGTTAATATGGTTGAGTCAATCATCAAGGAGACAGACTTAGACCTTCGTGCCGAGCAGACAAAAGAAGACTTGGGGGTGTCGGGTCTTTTTGACCTATCTGGGGTACGTCCTTTTTTTCAAACTTTCTTTTAATCTGTTGTTCATTCATTGGCTGACGGTTGTCTTGTTTTTAGGCGCTAGTACGTATGCAGGCGCTTCAAGATTGGAGTGTCGCCAAGGAAGGGGTGATCAGCCGACTTCGGAAGCGTAATGAAACCCTGACTAATGAGCAGGAGCAATACAAAAGGGCCTTCCGTACTCTTAACAAAAAGGTGACGGCTTTGACCGAGAAGCTGAAGGAGGAAGCCTGTCTCCAAGAGAAGGCGCAAGAGGCCAAGGCGAACTTGGAAACGGAGCCGACGACCCTTTTTGAGCAGGTAGAAACGGCCAAGGCTAACGCCATAGTTGAGTTCAAGGTTTCCCAGCCTTTTATTGAAGCATGTGCAGTCTATTATAGTGACGGGTTTGATGACTACTTGAAGTAGGTCAGGTCCGTCTACTTATGGACTTAATGATGACTCTGTCCTTTTGAGGATTTAGTAATAAAGTAGTCCACTTGTGGACTTAGTAGTGAACTCATCTATTTGTGGACTTAGTAATGAACTCATCCACTTGTGGACTTGATAATGAACTTGCCCACTTGTGGATCTAATAATTTCAAAGCACCCCAATGGGATGAACTCGTCCACTTGCGGACTTAATAATGAACTCGTCCACTTGCGGACTTGACAAGGACCTTGCCCTCTTGTGAATTTTATAACTTCAAGGTGCCCCAATGGGATGAATTCATCCACTTATGGACTTAATAATGAACTCATCCACTTGTGGACTTGATAAGGAACTCGTCCTCTTAAGGACTAATTTCAAGGCATCCCTATGAGATGAACTTATCCACTTATGGATTTAGTCACAGATGTGGTTTTGCAGAGACATATACATACACAGGTCAAATCTGAATAACTCCTCTTATTGTGATAAATGCGTGCATAAGTAAAAAATTGTTCTTGAAAGAATAAAAGGCTGCCCTTTGGGCTTAAAAAGTATTGTAGATAGTAAAAACTAACTAAAAAGAAGTAAATTGGAAATGAGGAGTGTTGTTCTTCGTGCCATCGTCTACAGGTAGTATTTTTTCAGGTGCCTCATGTTCCATGGGTGGTGCAACTTCTGCCCGTCTAGCGTCTCCAGGTGGTAGGTGCCTTTCCTTTGCCATGAAGTGATTATGTAGGGTCCTTCCCAATTAGGCCCCAGCTTTCCCTGGGAGGGATCTCTCGTGGGGCTCGTGACCTTCCTTAGGATGAGGTTTCCAACTTGGAAATCTCTGCGTCTGACTCTAGAGTTGTAATGCTTGGCCATGAGATCCTGGTATCATGCCAACCTTTTTTCGGTTGTTGCTCTTAGTTCATCTATTAGGTCGAGCTGTAGGCGCATGGTTTCATCGTTCCTATTCTTATCAAGGTTCTCCACTCTGTAGCTTGTGAGTCCAACCTAAGCTGGGATGACGGCCTCGCTCTCGTATGCTAGTCGAAACAGCGTCACTCTTGTAGGTGTCCTGGCTGTCGTCCTGTACATCCATAGTACGCTTGGCAACTCTTTCAGCCATATACCCTTTACCCCCTCGAGCCGAGTCTTGATGATCATGAGCAAGGATCAATTCTTGACCTCAACTTGTCCGTTGGCCTAAGGGTGGGTGAGTGAAGTGCAGTGATTCTTGATACCCAGTTGTGAGCAAAAGTCTCTGAACGAGTCGTTGTCGAATTGTCTTCTATTATCTGAGACTAAGACTCTAGGGATCCCATACCTGCTAATGATGTTCCTCCAGACAAAGTTTCGTATGTTCTTTTCTGTGATGGTTGCCAAGGCTTCAGCTTCCACCCACTTGGTAAAGTAATCTATGTCGACTACTAGGAATTTCAACTATCTCATCGCTATTGGGAATAGGCCCATGATGTCACCTCAATTAAGAAAAAGGCCACAGGCGTCATTGGAGTGAGCTCTTCTATTGGCTATCTACAGGCGTCATTGGAGTGAGCTCTTCTATTGGCTATCTAATGACGGGGCCGAACTTTTGACATTTGTTGCATGCTTTGACATAGGCTTGGGTATCCTTCTGCATGGTAAGCCAATAGTATCTAGCTCAAATCAATTTGTGTACCAACAACCATGACCCGGAATGGTTCCCGCAGATCCCTTCGTGGACTTCTCTCATGACATAGTCTGCTTCCTCAGGGCCTAAGCACCTTAGGTATGGGCGGGAAAAGCCTCTTTTGTAAGAGACATCCTTTATCAGGACGAAACGTGCTGCTTGGACCTTCAGCTTTCTTACGGCCTCCTTATCATTAGGTAGTGTGCCGTCTTTCAAATAAGAAACTATCGGTGTGCTCCAATTGCTTCCCAAGTCTATTCCCTGCACTCCGACGCCATCTAACAAAGGTAAGAGCTGAACAAAATAAAGTACCTTATTAGGGATGAGCATGTGTTCTGCTGATGCGACTTTCGCAAGACGGTTGGCTTGCTCGTTCTCATCCCTTGGGATTTGAACAAACTTGGCCTGAAACTCGCCCATCCATTTCCTTACTTGCTCCAAGTGTTTCTTCATTCTTTCCCCTTTGCATTCGTATTCGCCGTTCACCTAACTTGTGACCACCTGAGAATCACAGTACACAACCACACTCGTGGCCCCTACAGCTTTGGCGAGATCCAGTCCTGCCACTAGAGCCTCGTATTTTGCTTCATTGTTTGTCATAGGGAAGTCGAGACGAACCATACACTCGATCTTGTCCCCTTTTAGAGAACAAAGCACCATACTTGCTCCACCAGCCTGCCTGTTAGACGTTTCATCTGTGTGAATACTCCATTGGGTATGCTTTTCTGCCCCCTGGTCTTCCATATGGGTGAATTCCGCAATGAAGTCAATGACCACCTGTCCCTTTATGGTAGTACGCGAGCAGTATTGTACGTCAAACTTGCTTAATTCTATTGCCGATAGCGCCATCCATCTAACCGCTTCAGGGTTACTCATTGCCCACCGTAAAGGTTTGTTTGACAGAACGACCACAGTGTGGGCCTGGAAGTATGGCTTGAGCTTACGAGCCACGATAACTAAGGAAAAAGTGAGGTTCTCCATCAATAGGTACCTCTCCTCTGCGTCACGAAGTGCCTGGCTAGTTTAGTATACGGGCTTCTGCACCCTATCTTCTTCTTTGACTAGGGCCGCACTAACAGCAGCCCGAGAGATGGCCAAATAGAGAAATAGCTCTTCCTCTAGTTGGGAGGGACTTAGCAATGGTGGGGAAGAGAGGTATGCTTTTAGATCATCAAAAGCTAGTTGGCATTCGGCTATCCACTCGAAGGACTTCTTCAGCGTGGGAAAGAAAGGTAAACTCATGTTCGTCGCCCTCAAAATAAACCAGTTCAGCACAGCCACCTTGCCGTTGAGGCATTGCACTTTTTTTGTGTTCCTTAGTGGTGCCATCTCTATTATGGCTCAGATCTTGATTAAGTTGACTTCGATACCTCTTTGAAACACCATGAACCCTAAGAATTTTCCATCCATCACCCCAGATGCGCATTTGCTTAGATTGAGCTTCATGTTGTAAGAGGGGAGGGTGTCAAAGGTCTCCTTGAGGTCATCTAAATGATCGTCCTCCCTTGGCTTTTGTCTAGCATGTCGTCCACGTAAACTTGGACATTTCTTCCGATCTGATGCGCAACCATTTTGTTCATAAACCTCTGATACATTGCACCTGTGTTCTTGAGACCGAACGACATCACCTTATAGCAAAAGAGGCCTTGACTGGTGACGAACAAAGTTTTCTCCTGATCAGCTTCATCCAATTTGATCTGACTATAACCGAAAAATGCGTCCATGAAACTCAATAACTAGTGTCTTATTGTCGAGTCTACTAAGATGTCAACCCGCGGAGGGGGTAGTTATCCTTGGGGCACGCCTTGTTCAAGTTAGTGAAGTCTACATACATCCTCCATTTCCCGTTGGCTTTTTTAACCATCACTACATTGGCCAGCCAGTCGAGGTAGTACACATCCCTGATGAATTCTGCATCCTGCAGTTTGCAGACTTCTTCCACTATAGCCCAGTCTCGTTCTGGGACGAATACTTGCTTCTTCTGACGGATAGGGGGAAAAGAGGGCGACACATTCAACTTGTGCACCATGACTGAAGGGTCGATCCCAGGCATATTTTCATGATTCCAAGTGAAGACATCCTGGTTTTCTTTTAGGAATGCCGTGAGTGCTTGACAAACTGGCAGATTGGCGAGGGTGCTACTCTTAGTCATTCGCTCAGGCCTAGGAATATGGAGAAGTATCTCCTTTAATCCTTCAATGGGTTCTGCGGCCGCCCTCTGCTCTTCAATGCTCATGGTCTGCAAGTGGTCGTCCATCTCCAACATTGCTATGTAGCACTCACGTGCTGCCACTTGGTCCCCACATACCTCTCCTACTCCGTACTCGATGGGCAATTTGATCATCAGGTGATAGATTGAAGTCACGGCCCTTCATGAGTTAAGGGTAAGTAGGCCCAGTATGGCATTGTAGGCAGACGAGCAGTCAACAACGAGGAATGTAACATCCTTAGTAATTTGTTGAGGGTAGTCACCGACTGTTACGGATAATGTGACTGCACCGAGTCGGTATACCCTCGTTCCCCCGAACCCAACGAGCGGTGCGTTAGCTGGCACGAGTCGCTCCTTCTTGATCCTTATCTGGTGGAATGTCGTGTAGTGGAGGATATCAGCAGAGGTTCCATTATCAACTTGGACCTGGTGAGTGTTGTAGTCCCCTACCCGAATACTAACAACGAGTGCATCGTCGTGTGGGTGGTGGGGAAGTCGAGTGTCTTCTTCTAAGAATCTGATTATAGGGTTGTCGACCCGTGCCATATTTGGGATGAAACCTATCAGCTGGACGGTCTGAACCATCTTGAGGTAAGTCTTGCGAGCCTTCTTGGATAAACCAGAAGTCGTAGTGCCCCCTACAATCATCCTTATATCCCCTACAGGTGGCCTGTGGCGCTTGTTATCCCTTCTAGCAACCTATTCCTATGGTGGATCTGCCCTTTCTTTGCTAGCGAATCGTTGCAGTTTCCCCTGTCTAATAAGGGCTTTAATCTGCTGCTTCAAGTCATGACAGTCAGACGTATCGTCACCGTGGTCCCGATGAAAACGGCAATACTTGTCCTTGGACCTCTTACTAGGATCTCCCTTCAACTTGTCGAGCCACGTCAAGGCTACATCATCCTTGATCTGCGTCAGGACCTGATCGATAGGGGCAATCAATGAGGTGAAGTTCACAAATCTTCCAACGGGGGGCTTTGAGCACCTATCCTCCCATCGATCTCTGGCTCTGGTCTTCTTCTGTCCCCTGTCCTGTCGTGTATCTTCTTGCCTTTCCCTCTTCTTGGGTTCCTCCTCTCGAGCTAGTAACGCATCTTCGGTGTTCATGTACTTAGTAGCTCAATAAAGCACATCTGACATGGTCTTCGGGTCTTTTTTGTATAAAGAGAACATAAACTTCCCCTTCCGTAATCCATTGGTGAATACAACAACAAGTATCTTTTCATCAGCCTTGTCTATTGAGAGGGCTTCCCTATTGAAGCGGGTTATGTAGGATCTCAGCGTCTCATCCTCTCGTTGCTTAATGCTTATCAAGCATGCAATGGACTTCTTATACCTGTGCCCCCCGATAAAGTGTGAGGCAAACTACGCACTCAGCTCCTTGAAGGTACTCATGGAGTTGGGCGTCAACCTGCTGAACCATACCCTTGTAGGACCCTTCAGCGTAGTCAGGAAGGCTCGACACATGATCTCGTTCGCCACGCCTTGCAGGTGCATAAGGGTTTTGAATGACTCCAGGTGGCCTAAGGGATCCTTTGACCTGTCGTAGGCTTCTACTTGCGACATACGAAACTTCGGCAGAAGGGGGAACGAAGTGATGGGTGTTGTAAAAGGTGAGTCTGTCTAATGGACTAACTCGTCAAGGTCACTTGACACCCGTCCTCTAAGGGCGTTCATCATAAAGTCCATCTACTCATTTATCATCTGCATCTCCGCAACTAAGTTTGGTGGTGCTATTTCTGCTACAGATGGACGGCTGGTATCTTGTCGCACTTGTCTACTCGGAGCATTACAGCCTTCTGGTCCTTCTTGGTCACTCCTTTCAGCGCTAGTGCCCTCTTGCTCTTTTCCGTGACTATTGGGCCTGGCATCCCTTTGGCACAACTGTTCCTCTAGGTCGTGATTTTGCTTAGTAAGGCGTTCCATAGCCTTAGCTAGGGTCTGTACCTATTTTTCAAGGGCAGTAGTGTGTGGTTCTTCTCCGATATGGTTGTTGGTTGCCATCAAGAGAGTGAGTACCATACAACTCTTTGTTTGGGAAGTGGTAAAATAGCTGTTACTATTTTCATTTTTTCCCACAGACGGCGCTAATTGATGATGCCAAAAATCATCAGTGAGCCGCACGGTCCTCACGTGCTCTAGACAGAACCTGTGAAATAGAAACAGAAAGAAAGAAGACCTTGTAGAGAGTACCGGTGTGATACCAGCCAAATACCCTCTGAAGGTTAAATTAGAGAACTTTCACAATTCTAGAGTGCCAGAGCTGGGGTAAATTATGCGTGACTGTTGGGCCTAGCATCCCTTTGGTGCAGCTATTCCTCCAGGTCATGATTCTGCTTAGTAAGGCGTTCCACAACCGCAACTAGGGTCTGTACCTGTTTTTCAAGGGCAGTAGTGCGTTGTTCTTCTCCAGTATGGTTCTTGGTTGCCATCGAGCGAGTGAGTACCATACAACTCTTTGTCTAGGAAGTGGTAATATGGTTGTTACTGTTTTCATTTTTTCCCACAGACAACGCCAACTGATGATGCCAAAAATCGTCAGTGAGTCGCACGGTCCTCAGGTGCTCTAGACAGAACCTACGAAGCAGAAACAAAGAAGACCTTGCAGAGAGTACCGGTGTGGTACCGGCCAAATACCCTCCGAAGGTTAAGTTAGAGAACTTTCATAATTCTAGAGTACCAGAGCTGGGGTAAATTATGCGTACCTTAGCTTGCGAGGGTTTTGGAGTTTTTATAGTAGCATAGAGTTGACATTCGTTTCTTGGCTGGGAAGATCTTTCTTTGTAGGAAAGATCCTCATTAATACGCGTATCTTGCGGGATCCTTTCCTTGTGGGGACCCTCTTCATTAGAGTTAGTCGTGGGGTACAAGATATTTCATTGTATAGATATATGTGGCCATGCTGGACCCGTCACACCTTTTATTCTCGTTGGCCTCCTCTTGTTCCCGTCGGCCTTCTCTCTTCACGTCATCCCGTGTAGACATCATCGGGTATGGAGGTGAGATCATCGGCCTATAGCACCGTCTTCATACTTTCTTACGAGCTTGCACAATTGACGGGCCTAATGGGGTCGTCGGCTTCTTTGCATGTAGTGGGTTTATCCCTTTCTAAAAACACCCTTGTCAATCTCACTTCCTTATAAATCAAAATAAAATCACAATAATTTCATAACAAATCTTACTAGGCGAGGTATTTTTAATGGATAAAAAAGTGATATTAGTAGTGGACCCAGTTTAAAACCAGTAACAATTTGTCATTAAGAATTTATTGTGAAAATGTTATGGGTGTAGCATTTCTCTAAAATAAAATAATAAAATATCATATTGGATCCTAAAAATAAAGGTATTGTGAAAATGTTGTAATATTTTGATATATTCTTAGACTTCTTTTTTAGTTTAATCAAATTGGGTGAACCAAAATTCATGGTTTCATACACAATTTTCTTGTGTTGCCTTTTTTATTTTTTTAATGCACAATTTTAAAATCGATAATAATTTGTCACATAAGATTTGTTGTGAACATGTTGTGGATGTCAAAAATAAAATATCAAATATCAAACCGGGACCTACCACAGCTTTTTTTTTTTTTTGGTGTTCCTAGGCTTCTGTTAGGATATATGTGATTCACATGTTAGAAACATATGTTACTATTTTATGCAATTGGCTACTCTTTTGACAAAACACACTTTACTTGTAATTGGGTAGATCTAGGATGTGTTTGATGCTTCAAGAAACCTTGTTTCAAGTTCAAGTGTTAAAGCCATGCAAGTCTGTCCAAGAATCAAGTGTTAAAAGTGTTGTTCATCAAATCTCGACAGCTAGCATCTATCAAGACTTAAAACTGTCTGAGTCCCGTGGCTCGACAGTAGCTCAACAGATTGGGTATCTGTCGAGGTTTATGAAACTCAGATTTTCGAGTCTGTTTTACATCCAATCTGTGATTATATGTTTGGGCTTTCTTTTCTCACAACCGTAGACATGTATAAGTATTATTTTAAGGGCTATCAAAAGAGACACAAGTTGCACAAGTGTTGAGCAAAGTTTTGTTCAAGCAAATTGTGACCGGAGATAGAATTTGCCCTAGTTCATCTTTCTTGTGGAGAAGTTGCTGTGTTTGTACATCGTAGGGTATTGTGACCAAGGAACTTCTTGATCTTCATCATGTGATGAACTGAAAAACTTTGCAGCCAACATCCTTCTCTCGTTGGTGATTGAAGAAGCGTACTGGGATCCGCGCAATTGGTTAGTCACGTACTAGGAGCCGTGCATCAAAAGGAAAGATTGTTACTACAGAACAAGTCCAATTGACTATTGAGGGAAGGCTTCAACTATAGGTTGGAATAAGGTACTGGGATTCCTTTACTTGTAACCGCTTGTTGTGATAACAGTGCATTCTCGGGAGTGGTGATCTTAAAATCACCCGGTGGGGTTTTTGCCGTGTAGGTTTTCCCCATTTGTAAACAAATCATTATGTCAATTTATTTTCCGCTACATACTTAGTTTAATTGATGATTTGTTTGTGCTACCACGCTCATTGCATGTAATTGAACCTAATTAATTCACTTGGTTAATTCATCACAAGGGGTCAATACATTTTTGGCCTATCAGCTTCTATTTTGGTTTAGTCAAATTTGGTGAGCCAAAATTCACTGTTTTAGTCACAATTTTCTTAAATTGGCTTTTTTTTTAATGCACGGTTTAAAGTGGTTACCCCAGTTTAAAACCAGTAACAATTTACCACCCAGGATTTTTTTCTAAAAATGTTATGGACATAGCATTACTCTAAAACAAAATAATAAAATATCATACCAGGACCCACCATAGTTAAAAAGAAAGGTATTGTAAAAATATCTTCACATTTTGTTGTGTTCCTAGACTTCTTTTTTGGTTTAGTCAATCTGTTGAGCCAAAATTCATTGTTTTATATACAGATTTTTTAGAATGACTTTTTTTATAATACATTGTTTCAAGTTATAAAAAAAATAATTAAAAAAAAACACATTGTTTTACACACACACACACACACAAAATTGACGAAGAAGCACTTTCCCCCTTTATGTTTGGGGTAGTTTCATTCCTCCCCTAAACTAAAGTTGAATAATTTCCTCCTTCTATTTTGTAAATGAGCATATACCCCTATTGTTACTTTCTTTGTTAAACCCTAACAAAATCTTATAATTCACAAAATATTCCATTGTGCAATGACTAAAATACTCCCGCTAAATGTTAATGTCCCAAAAAATTTCTTCTTCTATTTTGAATTTTATGTGGTAGACTGGTAGTTATGCTTGGAAAGTTAGAATGGTGATATATGGTGTTCAATTTGTTACTTAGAGAACACTAATTTATTAGGTTTAAATCTTCTAGACTTATAATTTTATCTAATGGAAACTTTGATGACAGATGTCTTTAGTTATCTTCTTCTTTTTTAATTTCTTTTCCTGCTTAAAAGGGTATTCATTAAAAATAATTAAGCTAAACATCGTAGCAAGGCTTATAAATCAAGATGATAAAGAAGGAAGTATGAACAACAAAATCTACATTGCAGATGATTGCAAGTATTTAATTTGATGAAGAGCTTCAAATTGTAGCATATATCATCGTTCATTGTGAAAATTTAAATATTGTGGAAAGATGATGACATTCATTATCATTCTTAGTAGCATTATTTAGTGAGTAGATATTACATTTAATAAATATATAGGTTCTAAGAAATTTTCATAGTAAATAGCTGTTTTAAATTTAAGTACATGACTTCATACTTCTTCCCAAAAAAAAAAAAAAATCTATCTTAATTTCCTTACTAAAGGAGCAGCACATGCCTTGCATGTGCAACCCAAACTTGATGGTGCAAGGAAAACACCAAGTCAAAACACTCGTCCATAGTGCCGTCCATAGCGATGCACAAAACGGAGAACGAGTGGTTGATACACTCGTCCTTCGTTAACCGTCTACTTTCATCCTCCTTATGCTCGTCCAATGAGGGACGAGCAAGCAGTATCTTATTTGCTCGTCCAATGAAGGACGAGCAAGCGGTGACCCTCGTCCTTCTTTGAAGAGGGACGAACGAGGGTCACCAAGAGTTGTGCTCCAACACAACTCTAACCAAGAGTCATGTTGAAGAGTCATACTGTTTGAATCTCAACACCGGTTCCGATGAGGTGACTCCTACGACAGTTATAGAAGTTACCCTGTGAATCCTCCAAACTCTACGACGATTGAAGAAATAACTGATTCCTAACACTATATAAAGACCCTTCTACGCAGAGGTAAGGGGACTTTTTCTCTCTTTTAGAATTCCAGATAAAAAAATATTTGAAGTCTTTGAAGTCTTTCTTTCTACTTCAAATCACTGACTTTACCATCGGAGGACCCTAGACCGGCCTCCACCGGTTTTTCCCTGATTGAATTTGGTGTTTCCAGGACTTGGCCTTCAAGATCAGCAGCATCCGAAGACTTTTCAGCCCACTGATCCATTAGGACTTATCAGTTGGCGCCGTCTGTGGGAAAGAATTGTTTGTCGCGTTTAAACTTCACTTGTTGAGTTCGTGATTTCTTTCTCAGACAAAGGGCTGAAATGGTCCGGACCAGATCAAGGGTTACCAGTCCAGGCCCCCAAGAGAGTAGAGACGCTTCCAGCAACCCCCATCGTGCCCAACAATCTGCACCAGCCATGCAACCCCCTCCTGGCCAGCACGTGCAAGCAATGGCTGCCGCTATGGCAGAGTTGACTCGCCAGAACCAAGAATTGAGAAGGGAGATTTCCCTTAAGAGCCAACGGCAGGAGGCCTATGGAGAGGACCCTGGACAGAGTCAAGGGGATGGAAGACATGCAGAACTGGAGAGCCAATCCAGGGGTACCATTCCAAGAAGGGTACCACACTTGGAAAAGGAAGTAGATCAGATAAGGAAAGTTATGGATGAGATGAGGGAGAACATGAGGAGGACTAACCCCGTGGAAGACCTAGTTCACCAAACAGACTCTCCCTTCACAGCCTCTATCAATAGCCATCCCTTGCCTCCGAAATTCAGAATGCCTTCATTGGACTCGTATGATGGAACACGAGACCCTTTTGACCATATTGCCACTTTCAAGACTACCATGCACCTCCAAGGAGTTCCCGATGAGATAATGTGTAGAGCCTTCCCCACCACCCTCAAAGGGCCCGCACGAGTGTGGTTCAGCAAAATACCTCCCAATACAGTGACGTCCTTCGAGGAGTTAAGCAAGTTGTTCGTCAATAATTTTATTGGAGGGCAGAGGCATAAACGCTCTTCGTCTAGCTTGCTAGCCATAGAGCAAGGAGAAAACGAGAGTTTGCGGTCTTTCATCACGCGGTTCAACAGAGATGCCTTGGCAGTGGACGAGGTGGATGATAAGCTCCTTCTGGCGGCATTCCACAATAGGGTTCATTCTGACCTGTTTATTCACAAGTTATATGAACAGGCGCCTCAGACCATGGCTGAACTCGTTCATTCAGCCCAGAACTTTATGAATGCGGAGGATGCTATTATAGCCAAGAAGAGGAAGAGAGTTGAAAGAGCGGAAGCCAACCCAATGCGCCAGTCGGAACAAGGTCCTCGTCCCAAGAAGGGACGAACAGAAGATAAGAAAGACCGAGAGAAGAAGGCAGGTCCTTCAGCGCGGAATCAACAGTACACCCCTTTGAATACGCCACTCGAACAAGTCCTTATGCAAATCAAGGACGAGCCTTCCTTGAAGTGGCCAGAGAAGCTGAAGGGAGATCCCAACAAGCGCAATAGGAACAAGTATTGTCGCTTCCATAGAGACCATGGCCATGATACGGACGAGTGCTTTGATTTGAAGCAGCAGATAGAGAATCTTATTAGACAAGGGAAGCTGAGAAATTTCCTTGGACGAGATCATAAGGACGAGAAATTGAAGGGGAAGGTAGAGGAATCATCGCGACCGCCGCTCGGAGAAATAAGAGTCATCATTGGGGGAAGTATAACCGGACAATCGTCCAAAACAAAGAAGGCATACCTGAAGGAAGTGCAGAACGTCCAACTTTCTGGACGGTCACCGAGAGCTAAGCCCATGGACGAGCAGGCAATGACCTTCACGGACGAGGAAGCTGAGAGAATCCACCATCCTCACGATGACGCTATTGTTATCACCATGCTTATTGCTGATTACACAACCAGAAGAGTGCTGGTAGACAATGGAAGTTCAACAGACATTCTGTATTATCCTGCCTTTCAGCAGATGAGGGTTGGACGAGATCAGCTTCGTCCAGTGCACTCGCCTTTAGTAGGTTTTGGAGGAATGAAGGTACAACCTGTAGGTACTGTTACGTTGCCAGTAGTGGTGGGAGCATACCCACAACAGTTGACTACCGATGTGAATTTCCTAGTAGTAGATTGCTCGTCCTCTTACAATGCCATAGTTGGAAGGCCGACCCTAAACAGGTGGAAGGCAGTTACGTCTACATACCATCTGTCATTGAAGTTCCCGACGGAGCATGGGGTAGGGCAAGTACAGGGAGACCAACTAGCAGCAAGAGAGTGTTATCTGGCCATGTTGGCTACAGACAAGCAATTTCAAGCAATGAATATCGAAGAAGGGAGAATTGTGGCAGAGCCCATAGAATCATTGGAAGATATTTCCTTAGATGAAAATAACCCTGAGAGGTGTACCAGGGTTGGAGTAGATTTGGATGCGAAAATTAAGAAGGACCTCACTTGTTTTTTAATAAGAAACAGGGATGTGTTTGCTTGGGGTCACGAAGACATGCCGGGTATAGATCCTGGCGTCATTACCCATCGTCTGAGTGTTTGCCCTTCCTCCAAGCCAGTGCGACAAAAGAAGAGGGTGTTTGCCCCTGAGAGAGATAATGCTGTTAAGGAGGAAGTTCAGAAGTTAATTGTGGCGAAGTTCATTCGAGAGGTATACTATCCTGACTGGTTAGCCAATGTAGTCATGGTCAAGAAGGCAAACGGCAAGTGGAGAATGTGTGTTGATTTGACAGACTTAAACAAAGCTTGCCCCAATGATAGTTACCCGTTGCCGCGCATTGATCAGTTGGTAGATTCTACTGCCGGCCACAAGTTGCTCAGTTTCCTGGATGCTTTCTCTGGTTATAATCAGATTAGGATGGATGAAGCAGACCAAGAGAAGACGTCCTTTATCACCAGCCAAGGACTATTTTGTTATGAAGTGATGCCTTTCGGTCTGAAAAATGCTGGAGCAACATACCAACGACTGGTCAATCACATGTTTCGTCCACAGATCGGGCGGAATATGGAAGTCTACATAGATGATATGTTGGTGAAAACTCAAGACGAGGAGAGGCATTTGGACGACCTGCAGGAAACATTCGACACCCTGAGGCAGTATCACATGAAGTTGAACCCTAACAAATGTGTTTTTGGAGTATCATCAGGAAAATTTTTAGGATTTATGGTCTCCTACAGAGGAATCGAAGCAAACCCTGATAAAATTCGAGCAATATTGGATATGAAGCCTCCGATCAATGTTAAAGAAGTCCAGTCCCTCACCGTACGAGTTGCCGCCCTCAACAGGTTTTTTTATAAAGCTACTGACAAATGTTTGCCATTTTTTAAGGTTCTTAAAAAAGCATTTGAATGGACCGACGAATGTCAAAAAGCTTTTGAAGACTTGAAGATATATCTCACCAAAGCCCCGTTGTTAAGCCCGTCCGTGCAAGGAGAAGAGTTGTACTTATATTTGGCAGTCACCCCACACGCAGTAAGTTCAGCTCTAGTGAGGGAAGAGGGCAAGGTACAAAGACCTGTGTACTACACCAGCAAAGCATTGAGGGGAGCAGAGGGACGATACCCGTTAATGGAGAAATTGGCTTTTGCATTGATAACAGCCTCCAGAAAACTTAGGCATTATTTTCAGGCTCACGTCATTAACGTCATGACAGATCACCCACTCAAGAAGGCAATGAACAAATTAGAGGCTGCAGGACGTTTGATTCAATGGGCCGTCGAGCTCAGTGAGTTTGATATAAAGTACCAACCAAGACATGCCATAAAAGCTCAAGCTCTGGCAGATTTCATTGCTGAGTTTACGTTAAGCTGTGATGATGACGGTAAAGATGAAAAGAGCAAGAAGTGGGTCGTCCATGTGGATGGCTCATCTACACTGTACGCAGGAGGAATAGGCGTGGTTTTACAATCTCCAGAGGGGGACAAACTAAGACACAGAGTTCGTTTGCAGTATCAGACAACTAATAACGAAGTTGAGTACGAAGCTCTTCTCAAAGGGCTGGAATTGGCTAAGTCTGTAGAAGCGAAGTCACTCCTCGTCTTGGGAGATTCCCAATTAATTATGGGCCAAGTGAATGGGATGTATGAGGCTAAGGAAGAACGAATGAGGAAGTACCTTAACAGGGTAGTGCGCCTTATAAAAAAGTTTGAGGACGCCAACTTCGTTCAAATCCCAAGGGAGGAGAACATGGAAGCTGATGCCTTAGCAAAAGAAGCCTCAGCGAATGAAGCCGTGGGTAAGTTCGATGAGATTCAATACATACCGAGTATAGACATCCCCGAAGTACAGCAGGTGGAAAGTAGAGGAAATTGGATGGCTCCAATCGTGTCATACTTAAGAGACGGACGACTTCCAGGAGAAAAAGATGAGGCAAGGAAGTTGAGGGTAAGAGCAGCCAGGTACGTTCTTCTGGACGAGATTCTCTACAAACGAGGTTTTTCCCAGCCATATCTCAGGTGTTTGGCTCCAGACGAAGCAAACTATATATTGAGAGAAATTCATGAAGGAGCCTGTGGAAACCACTCAGGAGCCAGGTCACTTATCCACAAAGTCGTCCGTGCAGGATATTATTGGCCAAACATGCAAGCTGATGCTAAGGCCTACGTCAAGGTCTGCGATCAATGCCAAAGGTTTAGCAACGTCCCCAGGCAACCATCAGAGTATTTAACTCCAATGACGGCCCCATGGCCTTTTGCGCAGTGGGGACTAGACATCCTGGGTCCTTTACCACTAGGTGTAAGGCAAATGAAGTTCCTCGTCGTCGGAATTGATTATTTTACCAAGTGGGTAGAAGCAGAACCCTTAGCTAACATCACACAACAAAACGTCAAAAACTTCGTATGGAAGAACATTGTGTGCAGGTTTGGGGTGCCCAGGGTGCTGATATCTGACAACGGACGACAATTTGACAATGCATTGTTCAAAGAATTTTGCCTACACTTTGGGATTCAAAATCATTACTCCTCGCCAGCCCACCCACAAGCTAATGGACAGGCTGAAGTTGCAAACCGATCCTTGTTAAAGATAATCAAGACTCGGCTTGAGGGGGCAAAGGGAGTATGGCCAGATGAGCTACCAGGCGTTCTTTGGGCATATAGGACCACAACGAGAACCCCCACAGGAGAGACTCCTTTTAAACTAGCCTATGGAACTGAAGCAGTCATACCTGCAGAAGTGCACATGGCCAGTCACAGGGTGGCAACCTATCAGGATGAAGCTAATGAGGAGCAACTCCGTGTGAACCTCGATTTGATAGACGAGGTAAGGACGGACACTGAACAAAGGATGGCGAGGTATAAAAACCTGATGGCGAGACAATATGACGCAATGGTGAAGCCAAGGCGATTCAACATAGGGGACCTCGTCCTGAAGAGGGTTTCCTTAGCAACAAAGAACCCAGCTCATGGGAAGCTGGGACCTAACTGGGAAGGCCCCTACAGAGTTATAAACTTCAAAAGGCAGGGATCTTATTACTTGGAAGCCCTTGATGGGAGGAAGCTGGAGCATCCTTGGAATGTGGAGCACTTGAGGAGATACTATCTGTAAATTGCCAGCCTAGGGGAGCATGACTCTGGACGAGCCCAAGGATTACATAAAAACTTGTTTATTTATATGTTTTCAGTGTGGCTTTGTTATGTTAAACATATGGACGAAATTATGGTTTGGTTTGTATTTGTTCTAATAAAGGCATTAGCCTCTAAAGTGCATGCCTCGTCTATGAACAATATCTATGTTATGAACTATGTTTGTGGAATGTACATAATGTTGTGTAAATTTATGTTTTCCATCGATTCTTGTTCATATTGACTCTTAAAAAAAAAAAGCTTAAAAGCTCAAGACGAGAAAATTCTCTGGACGCGGAGATGTAATCTCAAGCTTTCCTAGAAAGCGAAATCAAGGCACACCCGTCCAAATCGAAGGACGGAGTAAAACTAATGCCTAAGCGAGTTGCAGTCCAAGGCATTCTCGTCCATAGGATGGGCAAGGTAAAACATTATACCTAATCATACCATGGACGAGAAAGTGCATAGACGGTTGCATGTTAAGCCATGGACGAAGAAATGCTTGGCTGTATTTCAATCTTTTTAAGGCCTTTATTAAAACAATCCAGTCCATGGACGAGAAAAATGCAAGGCCTTACACCTCATAAACATGAAGATCAGCCAAGTCCATGGACGAGTAATGCTCACCTTTATCATTTCTCAACAAAAAGCCCATGGACGAGTAATGATAATCTCTATCATCTCACAAGTCCATGGACGAGTAATGTTGATTATTACCTTTTCATATGGACGAAGTTGAGTTTAAAAAAATAATAATAATAATAATACTATATATATATAAAACTCGTCCGTACATATACAAAAGAAAAACGACATTCATTAAGCCAAGGGTGGATATCATACGTCCAAAAAACCCTTGGTAAAATAAACTGAAATGATTGTTTAAAACCTCGTCCTAAAACCTTGGACGAAGTAAATGTATTGAAATTACATAGAAAGGTCTCAAAACGGACCAAATCAAAATACATCAAAAAAAAAAAAAATCTTAAGTAGAGGGAGCGACATTGGAGGCATCCTGAGGGGGCAGGGTTGTAGCATCGTCTTCAACATTGACGTCGTCGGAGCCAGTCTGAAGAAGAGAACTAGTGGTGGCAGGGTTCAAATTGAGCACGATGGCGCTGAAGTCCACATCAGGAAACTTCTCAGCAGCGTCCATCCTGAAGTCTTCAAACCCTGCTGCATAGTTGGTGTCCATAGCATCTGTGAACTGCTTAGATGCTTTGAACTCAGCCACTGCATCTTCCTTCGCTTTGGAAAGAAGAGTGCCATATTCGTTATTCTTTTTCTGCAAGGCCTCAAGACAAACGTCCTTTTCCGCAGCACTAGTTTTCATCTCCTCAACCAATGTCTTCAACTCTTTCACCTCTTCCGTAGTCTTGACAGCAACCTCAGCCCATTGCTTAGCTTCGGCTTTTAACTCCTGGAGCCTCGTCTCTAGCAAGATCCTCGTCTTGTCCAACCCAGTGGCCTGTCTGGACGCTGCTATAAACTTAGACATGCCCTAAAAAAAAAAAAAAAAAAAAAAAAAAAAAAAAAATTAATTAACAAATATAAATTACCTTGAAAAAGGAAATATACATTTGGTCAAGACGAAGAAAGAAACATTACCTTAAAAAGGTCATGAACACCTGAGTGTTCGAAGTCCTTGAGGGACAGGTCATAGCAGACGGTAATATCTTCGTCCGTCACAGCGTTCTTAAAACGCTCCCAGGCCAAATCCTCATTTTCAATGATGTTTGAAGGGGCCTTTTGAGGAGGTTGAGACGAGGTGGGTGCGCTTTTGGATGGAGGAGTCTTGGATGGAGTGGACTCCAAAGGAGTGGACGAGTCGATCTCATAGACCTTGGGTGGTTGCTGGGACAACGAAGTGGGCTTCACCACCTGAGACGAGCCATGCTTAGCCTTTTTGCCATGCCTGCTGGGGAGGTTCTCCAAATCTAAGTGTTTGGACACGGTTTTCCTTTTTTCTCCAGCAACAGGACGAGCTTGGCGCTCAAGCTCAAGACGACTCCCCTCAGCACTCACCTCTTTCCCCTTATTACTTCTGATAGTTGCCATTCCTATAAAAAGACGAAGGGGACTCACTTAGAAAAGTGAAAGTAAAAGATGCAAAGGAATGCAAAAATCTAATACTTACTTTTTCTCACTGTAACCTCGTGTGCGATTGCGATGTCAGACGGGTTAGGACCTAATCTCCACTTAGCTAGTCGTCTGAGATTGACCAAGGAATGAAAATCCCTATCTCCGTGTAGACGAGCCCTGTGGACGCGGTCATGGTGCAACTTGCTCAAACTGGGTCGTCTAACAGCTGTAATGGAATAAACTAAGGTTAAATGAGGTAATAAGTAAAAGATAAAAGAAAAGAAGGGGAAAGCAAAGGGACTTACCCTCAGGACGAAGGTTCCCTAGGTCCCCGGTAAAACGACCAAAGGAATCCTGGCCAACGTCTACGGGAGTTCCAGCCCAGAATCCAGAGACGAAGAAAAACTCCGTCTTCCATTTTCTGTCAGACGAGGCCAAGGATTTCACCAGTCTACAATCTTTACTCCTGGCTGTGAATTGATAAAAGCCAGGAGATTGATGAATCTCGGAAGGTTTATAGCAGTAGAGGAACTCGTCCACAGTGATAGGACGATCCCCTCCAAACACTTCCCTCCACAAAATTTGTATAGAGATAATTAATCTCCATGCATTTGGGTTGAATTGACACACCCCTAAACCTAACCTAACTAACAGCTCTCTGGTAAAAGAATTTAAAGGAAATCTAAGACCTCCAAGAAGGTAGGCCTCGTACACACCTATCCCAAAATGAGGGTTACAACACCACTCATCGCGGACGGGTAATCTGGGATTAAACTCGTCTGGGATTTGATACCACTGCCTAAGGTTGTTTAATCTTTCCTCGTCTGTCTTGGAAGGAATATCTACAACACAGCTATATACAGTAACCTCCGTCTCGTCCAAAGGACTGGACGGAGGAATTGAAGACGAGGTACCTACCTGGGACCCTACAGTTTTCCTAAGTTGTTTTTGTACTTCTTCTAAAGGAAGCCCAGGGACCCCTGAGACATACTCCTCATCAGTAGTGTTTTCCCTACTACTACTACTAGTGTCGCTAGAATTATCACTACTCTCGTCATAATACTCGTCCACAACTCTTTCTGTACTATCGCTAGACGAGGAAATGGTGATTCCTGACATTTTCTAAAAAGAAAATTTTTGAAAACCTAAAAGATGAGGAGAGAGGGAATACCTGGCTCTAAGACGCGGAAAACTCTTAGACGAGGCTCTAGACGACGAATGTCAAAGAGGAAAAATCTCAGAAAGTGAGAGGATAATGGGGGCATTCCACTATTTATAGATGGTTTGGCCTGACATATGAAACGACACGACCAATCAGACGATGACACGTGGTCTTCGTCTCGAAAATATAAAACGACGAAATAAACCATCAATCAGATTGTGACACGTGGCATCTTTGATTGTTGGAAAAGATCGTCTATCCAGAGAAATAAATTACTATATTTTCTTGGACGACACATGGACAAGGGGGCAACTGATGGTGCAAGGAAAACACCAAGTCAAAACACTCGTCCATAGCGATGCACAAAACGGAGAACGAGTGGTTGATACACTCGTCCTTCGTTAACCGTCTACTTTCATCCTCCTTACGCTCGTCCAATGAAAGGACGAGCAAGCAGTATCTTATTTGCTCGTCCAATGAAGGACGAGCAAGCGGTGACCCTCGTCCTTCGTTGAAGAGGGACGAACGAGGGTCACCAAGAGTTGTGCTCCAACACAACTCTAACCAAGAGTCATGTTGAAGAGTCATACTGTTTGAATCTCAACACCGGTTCCGATGAGGTGACTCCTACGACAGTTATAGATGTTACCCTGTGAATCCTCCAAACTCTACGACGATTGAAGAAATAACTGATTCCTAACACTATATAACGACCCTTCTACGCAGAGGTAAGGGGACTTTTCTCTCTTTTAGAATTCCAGAAAAAAAAAATATTTGAAGTCTTTGAAGTCTTTCTTTCTACTTCAAATCACTGACTTTACCATCGGAGGACCCTAGACCGGCCTCCACCGGTCTTTCCCTGATTGAATTTGGTGTTTCCAGGACTTGGCCTTCAAGATCAGCAGCATCCGAAGTCTTTTCAGCCCACTGATCCATTAGGACTTATCAAAACTAATATTAAAGAAAAGTTCAAACAACAAATATAATCAAGACTCAAAAGCTTGTGTTATTGTGCATTGTAAAAAGAGAGTAATTCTGGAAAAAAAAAAAAAAAGGGAAAAAGAAAAAGAAAAAAGAATGAAATAATGTGTATTCCATCAAAATTTGATATTGCTTTATTCTTCTTGTGTACTTCTCTGGTTAATTTACTCTTTTTTTATGATGTTTATTATTGTTTACTTGTGTGATTGACTATATCCATATCCCCATTCTACTTCTCTAGTTAATTTATTTAAAAAGAATAGCGAGTTGTATTTTGATAGATAATTATATTGCAATGTCTTCATAAACAATTATTTAATTCATTTTTTTTTTTTTTTGATAATTTGATAACATTAAAAGGACGTTAAATTGGATTTTGATGGAAAAAAAAATTTGGTTCATATTTTGCCCCGCCTCACTTGATATCCTTGGTTCATTCCTGGTCATTTGGCATGTGTTGATACCTCTTTGCAAAATAGCAAAGGTACAACATGTAGAGATTTGAATTGAGTCTCTAGAATTCACTTCTTATTGTTTACTTTCATTTTCTTTTACAAAGAAAATGGCAAAAGTGAAGACACATTTGACTTGACGACTAGTGTTTGGTGTTGGCCATTGACAATGGATTCTATCGTCGAAGATCGGTAGTGCAAGGAGAAGAAAGGGAAATTTTTTGGTAATAATTATGCAATAATTGTTTAAAGATTCAATTGGGCAATTATTGTGGTCAATCGTAAGCTTCAAAAAAGCGGCTCCAATTAGGGATGATCAAACTCATTGGGTAATGGGTATCTGACCCTACCCAACTCGAAAGTTTTAGATATTATTTTGTTTTTAATGAGTATAATATAATCAGGTTGGATTTTACCCAAACCTGAACAAAACAAAAAAAACAAAAAAAAAACAAAACAAAAAGCAAAAAACAAAAAAAAAAAACCAAAATAAAACAAAACAAATATGAAGTTGGAGAATACATAATTGGATAGAGGAAGTCATGGACAACACATACTAGTATACTATTGGACTACATGCTATGCATTTATTAAAAAAATATGTTTATTATAATAGCAACTTCCTGTTTTGTATATGGGAAGTTGTAAAGTTGTGATTTACAACTATGTGTTTTGTTGGCTTTTATTCCGTGCCAAATTTGATTGTAATTACTTTCAATTATTTATACCCTGTATTTGTTGTGGGAATTGTTGTAAGGGGTGTGTGATAGAGAGTGTGTGAAGACTCAAGCAAAGTGGAAGCTGATGGAATCTCGCGGGTATGTCGCGACTAAGCTTCCCGCGAAGTGAAGCATGTGCCTTGCACATGCTGGAATGCGAAGAGTCAGGACAGATGGAGACAGCTGTCTCTCGCGAGTATCTCGCGGGTAAGGCCTTCCCGCGAGACACCCGCGAGACATGCTGTTCTGCCAGCTTGTACTGACTGACTCACACATTCTGCACCTATCCTATATAAACCCCCATTACCCACAAATGTTGAGGAATGCTTCAGAGAGAAAACCCTAGCCAAACACATTTGCAATTAGAGATTGTCATCCCCACCTTTCTCTATACACTTGCTTGTGGTATCTCCTCAACCCTTCCCTCTCCATTTCCACACCATTGAGAGGTTGATAGCCCAAACACTTACCACACCATTTGAGAGTGTTGAGTGACGTTTTGGTGCTGCTGGGAAGCATTGGAAGAAGCCAAGGATGGCAGATGCAACATGGAGCTTGTTGCGGGATCCGGAGAACTAGACAAGACACGGTTCCGAGAAGCCTTGTTGGAGTAGGAGCTTGGAGGGCTTAGGTGCATCGGGTAGATTAGGCTTGGAGGGTCTTTTGCTCACTCATGTATCCCAACTGATTGTCTAGTGGATCGATTTCCGCTTGGAGGGCGGCGGAGAGGTTTTTCGCCGAGTTCTTCGGTTTCCTCTTCGAAAACACGTCTTGGTGTTTTCTGTGTTTGCATCTTTCTTCCCTACTCTTTTATATTCCATTATACTGCTGTGTTGCTTAGTTTATGGATTAGAGTAGCTTATTGATTTTTTGCTTGTGTTTACACGTTTCCGCACTTAGTATTAAGTTTGTGTAAAATCAACCAAGCCGTAATTTTAATTGGGGGTCTAAACAGCTCTTGTGTTTTTCAACACATTTTAGAGCTTTCAATTGGTATCAGAGCGGGTACACTTGCTTGGTTTAAACACCTTAGTGTGATCCTTGACCCTATTTGAGATGGACCGGTCTCAATCGCTCAATGTTCCACCATTTTTTGATGGGAACAATTACGCATTCTGGAAAGTCAGAATGAGAGCATTTCTATGCTCTATAGAAGATACCGTTTGGGATGCGGTAGAGCTCGGCTGGACTAAGCCGGAAGCTCCTAAGGCTAATTGGGATAAGGCGGCTCTTGCAGCAGCCAATGCTAATAGTAAAGCTTTAAATGCCATATTTTGTGCTGTGTCTCCTGATGAATTCCACAGGATCTCTCACATGACGGTAGCCAAAGAAGCTTGGGAGATTTTGGAGACCACTTATGAGGGTACAAAGAAAGTTAAGGACACAAAGCTTCAGATGCTTACCACCAAATTTGAAGAGCTCAAGATGGGTGATGATGAACCGTTTGATTCATTCTATGGGAAGCTCAATGAAATTGTGATTGCTAAACTCAATCTTGGGGAGAAGATTGAAGATGCTAAGGTGGTGAGAAAAGTGTTGAGATCCCTGCCCGAAAGTTTTAGAGCAAAAGTTACAGCCATAGAGGAAAGCAAGGATTTGGATGAGATTAAAATTCAAGAATTAGTTGGGTCTCTCCAAACATATCAGATGGGACTGCCTTCCCATAAGATGAGTAAATCACTTGCTCTTAAAACCATCACCGAAAGGATGGGTGATTCCTCCGAAGAAGATGGGGTGGAGAAGGAAGTAGCATTTCTTGCGAAAAACTTCCGAAAATTTCTGAAGATGAAGAACAGTGGGAAACCATTCAACAAAGGAAAATTTTCATCTTCAAGAGTTGATAGGAAAGAGTTCCCAAGAAAAGAAGGGAGGGAGTTTCAACCTTCTTCAGAAATTATTTGCTATGAGTGCAATGGCCATGGACATCTAAAGAAGGAGTGTCCAAATTTTCTAAGGGGAAAAGGCAAAGCTTATGCCACAACACTCAGTGATTCAAAATCCTCTGATTCTGACTCGGAAGAGAGCTGTGACGGAGAGGGAAACTACTCCGCATTCATGACCATTGCTCATGTGGAGTCATCGGATGATTTGGGTACTCTTGTGAAGGAGCTTGGTGAGCATTCAGATTCAGAGTCTATTGGGAATGTGGATGAATCAGATGCTGAAGAAGAAGAAGAGAATACAGCTAATCTTCAGGAAAATTATTCTTTACTTCTTGAGAAGTCTGGAGAGTATACCAGAATAGCCAAGGCAGCTGTGAGGAAAATGAAGAAGGCTGAGGAAGATTACAGAAGTCTCATGGTCAGATATAAAGAGGCTAAGTGCGAAATTGAGACATTAAATGGCGAGTTGTCTGAAGCCTATACGAAGGTGAGGTTTCTTGAGCAAGAGGTAGTACAAGCTCATGCCAAGATAGAGAGAGTCTCATCCCAGAAGTTAGATGATGTTATCTCATCTCAAAAACCTTCTTCAGACAAGTCCGGGTTGGGATACACCGGAGGAAGCAGCTCATCAGTCAAAGCTACCAAAGAAGTGAAGTTTGTGAAGGCCGCAGTGCCTATTGTAGAAGAAACCATCCCTGAGAATGTGAAGGTTGAGAAGAAGAATGTGAGTGAGCAACGAATGGTGAATAAGCCCCGAAATCACTCCATGGGTAGACATGAAACCAGAGGAAGGTCTCTCCCAAGATCACAACGGAATCCTAGAACGGACTATGTGTGTCATTACTGCGGAATGCAAGGACATACCAGACCCAACTGTCAAAAGCTGAGATCAGACAACAATTCAAGCGCACCTCGGTCATGAGGAAGGAGAAATGACATGAGGTCTTGGGGTGGTGAACAACCGAGAAGTCAGAATCGTGATCCTGGCATGATGGACGTGATGAAAATGATTGGTGCCTTCACCACCTGCTTGGAGAGTTTCACCAGAAGGTTTGATAGTCCAAATTCTCGTACCCAATCCGTTAAGGATATCACCCCAAACGCACGTGACGTGTGGGTGAAAAGGGGTGCTCATGCATAAGCATTATAACATGTCCACGCATAAATTCTTTCAATATTTTGGGACATTTGCTGTTGCATCTTTTTCATGCATTGCTCTACTTTTTATTGTTATTGTGTCCGGTTGATTTGTACCGATTGTCTTTGTTAATTTTCTTTTGTTGTTCTGTTTTGGGTGTGTTCAAAAAATTCAAAATCACATAAAAAAAATAGAAAATCCAAAAAGTTTGATCACTGTGTTGAGTTTTATCTCAAAGCATGTTTTGCCCTGTACCTTTGTACTTATGGCTTTGTGCATTTAACGAGCTTAGCTTGTCTCTCATGCACTCATATCATTGTGGAAGAAATTCTGAAATCTATGTGACTGTTGTAAATAGATCTTCAACCTTGTCATGAATGATTAGTGAATGGTTCTGTTGATCTTGAGACATGCATAGACTCATGCCTATATATCTTCCCGCTTTTATTTTTTTTGCTTAAAAGAGCTCTCTAATTGTAAATCTCCAAATGAAAAGAGATATAGAGCTGCAAAAGCTTGTCGCACAAACTAGTATTCGACTAGGAAAAAGGGAAAGCGACCAAAATAAAATGTATGATGCCCAACAAGCCAAAGGCTAACTCATAAATTGAAATATCAAAAATTTCAGGCATCTTTCTCTAAATGAGATTCTCTTTGCTCAAAAGTTGCAAATGATATGTTAAAAATGGAGCCAAATGAAAAGCTTCAATGAATTATTGTCAAGTACATGTGGGAGGTCATATATGCATGTTTCTATAATTGAGATAGATCACATAATCTAGTGCTAGTTGTGTATGCCTTGATTGAATTGATCATTGAAGCTTCACATTGGACTAAGGACTATCTCATTTTTGATATTCACACACAACACACAAGTCTATGTTCAATGAATGCCCTATTCATTTGTGTGATTGTACTTGATTAAATGTGTTTTCACATGCTCAATCTTTGTTGATCAAACCCAAAAAGATTTTTGATTGTTTTATTTGTTTTTGAAAGTGATTTTATACTTTCTTGTTATTTTTCTTTCATTAAAAATCATGTTTTTGTGTGTCTTCAAAAACTGGTTCAGGGGTTGTTTCGCGAGAAGCTCGCGACTTAGAGCTTCCCGCGAAAAGGAGTTGAGGAAATTTTTTTTCTTTTAACTTGTCACACAGGAACTTTCGCGACTGTGTCGCGACTGTATCGCGACCAAAAGCTACTCGCGAAATACTGTTTGGCTAAAATTGGATTTTTCCAATTTCAGACAGAAGTTACCGCGACTGTCTCGCGACTGTTTTGCGACCTAATGCTTCTCGCGAAAATTTTTATGCTTCAGTGGCTCTTCTCGCGACTGTTTCGCGACTGTCTCGCCACTCTCTAACCCGCGAAAAACGCGTGTTTTCAGTTTTTATATAGCTGATGTGACAGTTTTTCAAAACTATCCAACTTCCCTCGCTCAACCTCTCTCAAAGTTTTTCAACCCAAAATCACTATTCCATTCATTTTCCTTCAATCCAAGCACTTTTTCTGCATTCTTCTCCTTCAAGGTATGATTCTTAACTATTTCCTTTCAAGTTTTACTTAGATTATGCAGAATTTTTGTTAGGGTTTTGATAATTGGGGATTTTCGAAACTTTGGGTTGTTTTTCAAAATTGGGTGAATTCTTTTCATTTTTTTTGATTGGGTTGTGTTCTCTTAGTTGTTTCTACACTTGTGTTGGCCCCTTGTGGCATTCTATCATGTATTGAGGGTAGTTTTTCACATGTTCATGCATTATTCATGTAATTTTTGTTTCTGTGCACACTAAGTGTTTGTCAAAATGTCCGAGTGACATTTTTGTGCTATCTTGAAATCAAGTGATTTCAATCAATGGACACTCACTTGTATGACCTTATTTTACTTGGTTTGGTCATTGATTTTAAGTTTCTATCACTTTGTTCATGTTGCATTTTTTTTACACACAACCAAGCACACTTAGGCACCCTCATGCATCTCTTGCCGCACACACTCATCTGCACATGCTCACAGACACACACTCTTGCACTATTTCTTATTGTGTTGCTTTGAAGTTATGCCTTATAAGTCATAGTCTTTTAGCATGATGTGAAGTGTATATAATGCTCTGTTTTTTCAATTAGTCTATGTATGATTTGGCACTAACATGAATCTAATGACGTTTGTCTTCTGGTTGTGTTTGTGCATTGTTGGTTCCATTCTTGCTTTGTGCAATTGTGCAGATGTCTCCCACCAAGCATGCAGCTAGGAAGAAATCGACTTCAAAGAGAGCCCGAACTGATTCAGATCATTTCCGGTCTATGGATGCTGATATGAAGTACAATGACTGCTACAAGACCAAGACGATCATCATGGAACGGGTAGTCCAGTTAGAGACTCTTGAGGACACTTTCATCCCTGAAGTGTTCAAAGATAGAACTTGGACCAAGCTGCTGAACCCAACTGGAGTGGTCTATTCAGAGATCATCAAGGAGTTCTTCTCTAATGCCAGTGTCAACGGAGATATTATTGAGGGCTGGGTGAGACACAAGGAGTTTCAGATTACTAGGGACAGCATCCAAGATTATTTGGAGACTCGTCCTCCATCTCAGCAAATCACAGTTGCTTATGAGGATAGATTGGGTAAGATTGATGAGATGATCAAAATCCTTGGTGGTGTATCGAAGAAATCATCCATGGACACTCTCAAGTTCTCTCCAAAAATGAGAACATTGAGCTATGTGATGATTCACAATCTATATCCAGTCACCAATCTCACAACTCTATCTGCTCCGAGAACAAGATTTCTGTATGATCTCTTCACACATAAGGAGATTGACATTTGTGGCCACATCATGCATGTCTTGAAGAAGAGCATCACAAAGCAGAATACACGGACTGTGATGCCGTTCCCCTCCTTGATCATGGGTTTGATTGCCAAGACAAAGCTCAAGATACCCAGTGGTCTCACTGTTGTTCCGAGGGATTATCCCATTGGTGGTCATACTTTGACTAGGAGCACTGCACACATTCGAGGATCCAAGACTGGTGTGCATACCATACCACCACCTCGACAAGTTCAGCAGGAGGAAGCTGAAGATACAGAGGAAGAGATTGACAGGTTCACATCGGCTCCAGAGCCCTCTGCACAGCCATCATCTTCTGCTCCACCATCAGGCTTAAGCAAACTTGATCAGTTGCTTGTTAAGATGGACCAGATGTCGACAGTGCTTGACTCCCATGTGCAGCACACCGCAGATCAGTTCGCATATCTTCAGGGACAGATCACAGCATTAGCATCGCAAGTTCAGGAGTTGTCTTCCACTCATGGCTCTGATTCGGAGTCCGAGCCGTTCTAGTCCTTTGGCCATTCCGGTCAAAAAGGGGGAGAAATTTCTGAGGGGGAGCTGGAGAAGAGCTTGCACAGTGTTAGGGGGAGCATAGCCTAGATACACAGTAGCATTGGTTATTGGTTTTAAAGACGGTTTTTATTCAGTATCTTTAGTGTTTATTTTGTTCTTTAAAAGCTTTGATACTACACTTTATTTAAGTATTATTTCAGAAGTTTCCTTTTGTGTTAGTCTCTTTGCTTTGTAGCATAGTTTACTTGTACCCATGTTGCTTTTGTAAGCTTTAAGGGTTGTTTGTTTCATTGCATATTTGTAGGCTTTTATGGTTTGTGCCATGTATTTGCAATGCTTTGCTTATGCAGCCTTTATGCTTGTGCTATTGAAGTCTAATGTCATACATTTACTTCAGTACATCACTCTTGTGCCCTAGTAGGATTGTTCCTAGATGCATATACGTTCTATGCATTGGTTGAGTGATGAACACTCTTGTGCCCATGTAGGATTGTTCCTAGATGCAAATACTTTGAGTATTTTGCATTGGTTGAGTGTTGGATTTGCAAATGGTACTCTTCATATGAACTTATCATCTTGCATATCCGGATGTTCATTCCTTGTGTGAATGAGCATAGTAATTGCTTGTGTATAGTGATTACTTGTTTGATCTTGCCATGATCTAGTGTTTTCTATTTCATCTTGCTTGATCATGCTATTGATGCTCCATATGCTTTTCAAGGTTTCTGCATACAATGATAATATTTTGTTGTTGTGTTTCAGGAGTTACTTGTTCATATGTTTCAAGAGCGTATCAGAATCTAGAATTAAGTGTGAGTGAGTTTTGCCTGTGTTCCCAAACTCACGGTTAAGTCTAGAGTCTGTTTTAGGGTTTTGTCACGGAATAGCCAAAGGGGGAGATTGTAAAGTTGTGATTTACAACTATGTGTTTTGTTGGCTTTTATTCCGTGCCAAATTTGATTGTAATTACTTTCAATTATTTATACCCTGTATTTGTTGTGGGAATTGTTGTAAGGGGTGTGTGATAGAGAGTGTGTGAAGACTCAAGCAAAGTGGAAGCTGATGGAATCTCGCGGGTATGTCGCGACTAAGCTTCCCGCGAAGTGAAGCATGTGCCTTGCACATGCTGGAATGCGAAGAGTCAGGACAGATGGAGACAGCTGTCTCTCGCGAGTATCTCGCGGGTAAGGCCTTCCCGCGAGACACCCGCGAGACATGATGTTCTGCCAGCCTGTACTGACTGACTCACACATTCTGCACCTATCCTATATAAACCCCCATTACCCACAAATGTTGAGGAATGCTTCAGAGAGAAAACCCTAGCCAAACACATTTGCAATTAGAGATTGTCATCCCCACCTTTCTCTATACACTTGCTTGTGGTATCTCCTCAACCCTTCCCTCTCCATTTCCACACCATTGAGAGGTTGATAGCCCAAACACTTACCACACCATTTGAGAGTGTTGAGTGACGTTTTGGTGCTGCTGGGAAGCATTGGAAGAAGCCAAGGATGGCAGATGCAACATGGAGCTTGTTGCGGGATCCAGAGAACTAGACAAGACACGGTTCCGAGAAGCCTTGTTGGAGTAGGAGCTTGGAGGGCTTAGGTGCATCGGGTAGATTAGGCTTGGAGGGTCTTTTGCTCACTCATGTATCCCAACTGATTGTCTAGTGGATCGATTTCCGCTTGGAGGGCGGCGGAGAGGTTTTTCGCCGAGTTCTTCGGTTTCCTCTTCGAAAACACGTCTTGGTGTTTTCTGTGTTTGCATCTTTCTTCCCTACTCTTTTATATTCCATTATACTGCTGTGTTGCTTAGTTTATGGATTAGAGTAGCTTATTGATTTTTTGCTTGTGTTTACACGTTTCCGCACTTAGTATTAAGTTTGTGTAAAATCAACCAAGCCGTAATTTTAATTGGGGGTCTAAACACTCTTGTGTTTTTCAACACATTTTAGAGCTTTCAGAAGTCATATACCATTTATTAAGAATATATATTTAATTAAAAGCAACTTCCTGTTTTGCATAGAGGAAGTCATATACCATTTATTAAGAATATATATATATATATATATATATATATAATTAATAGCAACTTCCTATTAATTAAGAATACATGCCCACTAAATGTGTCATTAATTTTTAGAAATCAAGGAAATCAAAAATTTATAGATTTCTAAATTTGTTCGTACAAAGATCACTCCTTGAAATTCGAAATTGATAGATTTCCAATTTTGTTGGGCCAAGGATCTCCCCTATATATACATGTATGCGGAAGACCATCAACAATAAGGGTGCAAAAGTAAACACAAAAAAAAAAAAAAACGAAATTAGCGATTGTATGCACAAAGACATAAGAGATGGAGAAATATTCCTTCAAGTTGTCTTTTTTAATTGCCATCTTAGTTCTTGGCTCTTGTAAGAATCTCGTCCTATATTTTTACTTAATTTTTTTTTCTTATATGAATATAGTACTATATGGCCTTATTGTTCTAGCAAATAATTATAAACTTTGAAATAATTCAGTATTTTAAATAGGATTGGGGCCTTTAATATGATAGAAATTTAACTAAAAATTAAGAAATATATACTTCTATTCATCACAAAAAATGAATGATCATTTTCATTTTTTTTTTATATATGCAAAATTATTCATTATTCAAGTCTGTGTTATAGGGTAAAAAATTTTAATTCAATCACTCAAGTATGTATGTATATATATATATATATATATATATAACTAGTATAGTGCCACCATTTTATAATTTTAATGATTTTAAATGTTTCCTAGTTAAATAAAATTTATAGAATGCAATCATTAACAAATACAATAATTGTAGGTTTCAAGTTGGATGTTGAAGGACTTGAACAAGTTAAATGCAATACTGTTAAAGAGTGCAGTGATCCACGCTATTGTTATTGCCACCAGGTTTTGAAGTTGTGTTTTTGTGATCCCCCTGCTAAACAAGAATTTGCAGCTAAAGTCTTCAACAATCACTTGGAAGGACAAAACGATAACTTGTTTCATTAACAGCAACCCTATAAGTTGTAATTCTGAATAAATTGTAATTCTCAGGACATCCTATTATTCAAGAAAAATAAATCAAGGATCCTGTTAATAAATGTTATAAGGGCACAATTAAAGATTAGTAAATTTTCAATTATTTAAAATGCTAAAAAATTAGCATTAAATACCTTTTCTTCCATACTCTTTTACTTTCAATCATTGACATAATATGGTGAAATTTTTTGATTTATACAACATAAGTTTTTATCTAGACTAGGATCATGCATGTTCTAGAGAACTATCAAAGCTAATTTCCATGACCCAAAAAAAAAAAAAAAATTGGTAGATATATGTGGTAGAACTATCAAATCATCAATTTCAAGTATCATTGTTCAAAATGATGTGGAAACTATGGTTTAAAAAGTATTGTTGAAACACGTGTTTAAAGTATTCATAATGCAAAAAATTTGTTTGGTAACCTATTTTAAATACATATTTTAAAATGTAAAAAAAGATAATTGTGTGTTTTGTGTGTGTGTGTGTGTGTGTTTTAATCTTACTAGCACAGTAAAAGCATATTTATTTTGTTGGAAGAGAGAGAAACTCCCTCGTTATCAATGCACACCCTTTCCTTCTCTCTTTTCTTTTCTCCTCTACTGCTCCATCTTTCTTTACTTTTTTTGTGTCCTCAAAACCCATTGCATGACCCTCTCTCTCGATGGTTCTAGAAAATAAAACCCAGGTGAAATTTCAAAGGTGAGAAATTTCTTGGGTTTTGTTCTCCTTGTTGGCCTGCCATTTTCTCATTGATTTTTCAAATAAAAGCTCTTCACTGATATAGGAAAAGAAACCATTTGAAATTTCAAAAAGACCTATGAGATGTGGAACTTTTTCATGGGTTCTGATTGAGTGGAAAATATCCTTACTTGTACAATTTGTGCTTTTGTTCTCCTTGTTGATATGCCCTTTCCTCTTAAATTTTTTTTTTTAAATAAAAAGATCTTCACTAATACAGGGAGAAAAAATCATTATAATTTTCAAGAAGAGTTGTGAGATGTGGAAATTTTCTTAGGTTCTATTAGTTTAGATTGATGGCAAAAATCATTCACTTGAGACATTGAGGGAAGCAAGTGTGAATTGAAGGAGACAGTAAGAGAAAAGAGTGCGAGAGACGTGACAGAGAGAGAAGTCTGTTTAAGTGTTTTCCAATCAAGTGGGACCCGTGGGTTCCAGTTAGCTTAATTGGTAAAGTCTCTAGTGGTTGAATAAAAGATCTGGGGTTCAATCCCCGCCTACACCAAAAACCAATTGGTGTCTTGGTCTAAGAATAAAAGAGCTATTATTAGAAGTGGACGTCATAGGTCAAAACTAACTCCAAAAAAAAAAAAAAAAAAAATCAAGTGGGACCTATGGTTTTTAACATATTTTCAAAAGTGCCATTAAGTAATGTTATTTGAAAATTGAAAAATGGTAAGAGGAGTTTTCTGAATTGAGTGTTTAAACACTCTAATATGAGAAGCGTAACTCAAACACTTCAAGAAAAAACACCCTTAGCAAACGCCTTTTTTTTTTTTTTTTTTTTTGGGCCTACAGTTTTAGTGTTGAAACACCTAAACAATGAAAACTGTTAGGAAACCAAAAGTTGGGCCTCCTTATTGACCTAGAAACATATCCGAAAGAAAACTTGAAATGAAGAAGCCAAATCATGTAACATTGTCTCTACGCTGCTAGAAATTTCGGGTGTGTTTGTATAAGTTGTTGGAAAACAGTGTTTTTGTAAAGTTTTAATTTACAACTATGTGTTTTGTTGGCTTTAATTCTGTACCAAATTTGATTGTAATTATGTTCAATCTTTTGTATCTTGTATTTAATGTGGGATTTCATTGTAAGGGTTGTGTGTGAGAGAGAGAGTGTGAAGACTCAAGGCAAATTGAAGACTAAAGTGTTTTCGCGGGTAGATCGCGACTAAGCATCCCGAGAAGTGAAGCATGTACCCTGCACATGACTGGAATGCGAAGAGTCAGGACAGGATGGAGACAGCTGTGTTTCGCGAGTAGCTCGTGGGTAAGGCCTTCCCGCAAAACACCCGCAAACACATTCTGTTTTGTCAGACTATCCTATCTGATACACACTTTCTGTACCCACACTATATATACCCATATTATCTACATATGTTGAGCAATGCTTCAAAGAGAAAACCCTAGCCACAAACCTTGAGAGTTAGAGATTGTTATACCCACAATTCTCTACACAATTGCTTTTGGATTTTCCTCAACTCCTACCTCTCCATTTCCATACCATTGAGAGGTTGATAGCCCAAACACTTACCACACCCTTTCAGAGTGTTCAATGAGGTTTTGGTGCTGCTGGAAAGCATTAAAAGAAGCCAAGCTTTGGCGGATTCAATCGAGCATATTGCAGGATCCTGAGAGCTAAACAAGACACGGTTCCGAGAAGCCTTGTTGGAGCAGGAGCTTGGAGGGCTTAGGTGCATCAGGTAGATTAGGCTCGGAGGGTTTCTTGCAAACCCATGTATCCCAACTGATTGTCTAGTCGATCGATTACCGCTTGGAGAGCGGCAGAGAGGTTTTTCGCCGAATTCCTCAGTTTCCTCTTCAATAACACATCGGCGTATTATCTTGTATTTGCATTCTTCTTCCCTACTCTTTTAGCTTTCATTTTACTGTTGTGTTATGATTATGGGTTAGAGTAGTTTTTTTGTTTATCTGCTCCCATTTACTCTATTCCGCACTTAGTATTAAGTTAGAGTAAAATCAATCGAGCCGTAATTTAATTTAGGGGTCTAAATAGCTCTTGTGTTGTAACACATTTTCGAGCTTTCAATTTTAAATTTAAAATGAGTGTTTGTAAAAAATAATATGAGGAGTTGTGGTTGTAAAATAGAGTTTTGGATTTTAAAAACGTTCTACAAAGCTCTCAAAACGCCTAACCAAACAAACCCTTCGAGAGATGATGTTTCTATTGATTGGAGAACAGCGACGGCTCCATGATTATTATTTCGGGTGATCAATAAGAAGCGTAAATTATACAAAATTTAAAACAAAAGAGAACTTGAATATATTGACATCACAAAAAAAAAAAAAAAAAAAAAAAAAAAAAAAAAAAAAAAAAAAAAAAACGAAATACATAAATTTTTATAATTGCTTTGTACGATATTTCATATTTTGCATTATCAATCCTACAAGCTATATCTTTTTCAATGTACATGGTCAAACAATCATTCATCCATTGATCTCCCATTTGGTTGATTTATTTCAAATTTGTTAAGATCTAAATGAGCTTTTTCTAAAATTTAATATTAAAAATTTCAACATTTGTTGTTAGGCTTATTAATTTTTATTTTCCAAATTTTAGATCAAATTAGTTTATTATTGGGTTTTTTTTTTAATGATTAAAAATGCCAAAATATTGTTCAAGTGATCATATTCAAACTTATTTCAGCAAACCTTAAAAAAAATCTAGGGTCAGGGTGTTAAAATTTTTATTTAAGGAAGTCAAAACAAATTTATAATTTTTTTTTTTTGGGCTAGTGCAGGTGGTTCATTTGAACCCTCTGGCCCGTTCTAGCAAGGTAATTAGTTTTGCATTAATACATGATAAGTGCTATGCCTACAAAATGTTTCATAACAATTCCACAAAATTTTATGAGAGAGGGAGAGGGCAAGGGCAATTGCACCTATACAATTACTGATCTCAATCAGTGAATGATCACATTCTATTTTTTTTTTTTTTTTTTACGGAAGTGAAAATACCTGGGCAGGGTTGGGTTTCTACTTTTATATATATATATATATTTGGGGGGGGGGGGGGGGGGGGGGGGGAATCTAAGAGCATTCACATTGATGGTGCTAAATTTGCTAAAAAGCTATTTTAGCACTCAAATATTAAATAAATAAATAAATAACCCTACATCAAAAGTAATAAAGCTAAATTTTTTTGGCTCACTACTACAATAAACTATTACATGTAGCAACTACTATAAACAGCTGCCAAACATAAAAAAAAATTGATATTTTTAATACCCAAGCCCAACATCTCTCTCTCTCTCTCTCTCTCTCTCTCTCTTACGACATACACTGTGGGTGTCACTAGCAGCGTTTGCAGTGGGACGCTGCATTGAACGTGGGTAGTGGGTTTGGCTTAGTTTGGTTTGTGTGGTTTTGAGTTTGGTGGGTTTTGGGTGATTAGTGGTGGACCGGTGGTATGGCTTCAGTATAGTTGGCGATGGTGGTAGTGGATTTCGGCTATTGCTGTGGGTTTCATTGATTTTGCCAGTGGGTTGTAGTTGTGATGGTAGATTGTCGTAATTGGTTGTGGCCAGTGTTAATGGGTTTTTTTTTTTTTTTTTGTGGTTGATTGTGGTTGTTTGATGTTGTTGGAGTGGTGGTGGAGATGATTGTGGCTTAGCTAAAGTTTTTGTAGTATTTTTTATTATTTTAATGAGTAATTTATATAATTTTAAATGAAGTGGTAAAAATATATATAACTATTGATAGTAGATGTATTGTAAAATATGGTGTTAAAATATATAAAATAGCCTTTTAAGTTTTAAAAAGTTTAATTTTTTAGGACCACCATTGCGGATACTCTGTATACAAAATACATACTTCTAAATATAAAAGAATCTAGTAGCTAAAATATGAATCATAAAAAACACAAGAAGATCAATTAGACGTCACATTATTTGTTTAAGGAATTACAGGGGCAAAGCTCCTATATTCTGCCAATGATTTTTGCTGACCACCTTGATAGAAAAAGAAAGTTACCAGACACCAATACAAGCAGTTATCAACCAGCCTCACGTTTACAGAACTTGGATGAAGCCCCATTAGAGGATCCGGTATAGGTTCGAACAAGTAGTTCCCTCCAAGCAACAACCTCGTTAATGGTGAGATTCCAGGTCCAGGAATTACAACTTTGAAGGCGTACTGGGTCGGTATCATACCTGTGAACATTTTGTTCTCCAAGGAAAAAGTGGAGAGCCTTGGCATTAAAACCATGAATGAAGGTAAAAAGCATCGAAGCTTGTTGTTGCTCAGATCGATAGCTATGAGCTCGCTTTGTGTGCCTAAAGAAGTTGGGGCTTCTACGGAGGAGAACTAGTTGAATTAGAGAGTGTGTTGTTGCAGTGGTGGGAGGTCAAAGAGAAGGGATGGTACTGAGCCACTGAGTCGATTGTGACTTATATCGATTACTTGTAAACAACCCAAAGTTCTGAAACTCTCTGGGATTATTTTTCCTTCTAAGCTGTTGTTTCTCATAGAGATTTGAACTTCAAAGTTGGAAAAACCCACGGGATTTTGCTGGATATGGCATTGTTGCTAGCGTCTAAAAAGGAAAGGTTGTTCGAAGAACCTAACTCGAGAAACACGCCTGTTAGCCTGTTTGATTGGAGTTCGAGTCTTTTTAAGCTCACTAGGTTGTTGAAACTCACTAGAATTGATCCCTCGAGCTTGTTGTTATCGAGGTAAAGTTCCTCGAGCTCAATGAGTGAGCTAATCAAGGTGGGTAGCACGTCGAAGAACAAGGTCATTAAGAGACCAAGTCGACGCAGATGAGTTAGGTTAGCGAGCGAGCCAGGAATTGGACCAGAGAAGAAGTTGTTGGAGAGGTCAAGGGTGTCTAAGCAAGGGAGGTTCCAAGAAATAGAAGAGAGTGAACTGTTGTAACCCGCCTGGTCAAGACTGAGTTCGGTGACTCAGCTCGTTTCTGAGACATTGAGGTCGCAACGAAACCCGCATGTGAACCGGTTGCCGAAGAGGTTGTCACATGGGTCAACATTGAAGTCCCATGAGTTAGTGTCTGTTTGGGAACAGCTTATTTAACAAAAACATAAAACTTTTTGCTGAAAGTATTGTTGATAAAGCTAAAAGGTAGCCGAAATAATACAGTTGGTCCCATAAATAGTACCAAAAAGTGCAATGGGACTCAGGAATAGTAGTAAAAATAAGTTGAATAGTAAAAAAATCTGGATTTTTGGGCAATCCAGAACGCACACTTAATGCATGAGCCTGGACTCACTGAGTTAGGGTCCAACCCATTCTTCTGCTCCTTCAAAACCTCTATATCCCTCCAAAATGTTTTTGATTCTACTGTAAACGAAGAACGGTAGTGGAAGGAGAAGAAAGGGGAATTTTTGGGTTGTAATTGTGCAATAATTGTTTAAAGATTCACTTGAGCAATTATTGTGGTAAATGGTAAGCTTCAAAAAAATGACTCCAATTAGGGATGATCAAACCCATTGGGTAATAGGTATCCGACCCTACCCAACCCGAAAGTTTCAACCAATATTATTTGGTTTTTAATGAGTATAATATAATCAGGTTGGATTTTATCCAAACCCGAACCCAAAAAAAAAGAAAAAAAAGAAGTATCTGAAGCTGGAGAATACGTAATCGGATAGAGGAAGTCATGGACAACACATACTAGTATACTACTGGGCTACATGCTATGCAATTATTAAAAAAAATATGTATTATAATATCACTTCCCATTTTGTATAGAGGAAATCATATACCATTTATTAAGAATATATATAATTAATAGCAACTTCCTATTAATTAAGAATACATACCCTCTAAATGTGTCATTAATTTTTAGAAATCAAGAAAAATCTGAAATTTATAGATTTCTAAATTTGTTCATATAAAGATCTCTTCTTGAAATTCGAAATTTATAGATTTCTAATTTTGTTGCGCCAAAGATCTCTCCTATATATACATGTATGTAGAAGAACATCATCAGTAAGGGTGCAAAAGTAAACACAAAAAAAGAGCTTAGCAACTATATACACAAAGATATAAGAGATGGAGAAATATTCCTTCAAGTTGGCTTTTTTAATTGCCCTCTTAGTTCTTGGCTCCTGTAAGAATCTCGTCCTATATTCTTATACGTATATAAACGAGTTTCAAACACAAGAACATTCACTTAGCTATCATTCACATAGCAGATTAATTTGTCCGATCTTATTTATTTACTTTTTTTTTTTTTTATGTACGATGTTACAATGTTGTATATATAAAACTAGTGTTGTGCCACAATTTTATAATTTTAATGATTTTTCAATGTTTCGTACTTAAATATAATTTTAGAGAATGCAATCGTTAACAAATACAATAATTGCAGGTTTCAAGTTGGATGTTGAAGGGCTTAAACAAATTAAATGCAAAACTGATAACGATTGCGGAGATCTACGATATTGTTATTGCCACCAGGATTTGAAGTTGTGTTTTTGTGCTCCCCCCACTAAACAAGAATTTGTAGCTAAAGTCCTCAACAATCACTTGGAAGGACAAAATGATAACTTGTTTCATTAAAAGCAACCCTATAAGTTGTAATTCGGAATAAATTGTAATTCTCAGGACATCCTATTATTCAAGAAAAATAAATCAAGGATCCTGTTAATAAGTGCTATATGGACACAAGTTAAATATTACTAAATGTTCAATTATTTAAAATGCTAAAAGATTAGCGTTAAACTCAATATATTTGCACATTTTCTTTCATTTTCTTTTATTTTCAAATCATTGACATAATATGGTATTTTTTTTTTTTTTTTTGATACAATATGGTAAAATTTTTTGATTTGTACATTTTAAGTTTTTATCTAGACTAGGATCACGCACGTTCTAGAGAACAATCACGCTAATTTCCATACCCAAAATTTATAATAATAATAATAAATAAATAAATAAATAAAACCCAAAATGGTAGATATATGAAATTAAATCATCAATTTCAATAGGAAGGAGAAAAGAAAGATACTCATCTAGCTAAGTAGAAGAATCCTTAGCATAGGAAACCAAAAGTTCGGCTACCATATTGACCTAGAAACATATCCGAAAGAAAGAAGATGAAATGAAGAAGTCAAATTATGTACCATTATCTCTAAGTTATTGCAAATTTTGAGAGGGCATGTTTCTTTTGATTGTAGCGAGGGAATTAGTTGTGCATATAAACACGAGAAGTGCTACATCTACAAACAACTTGCATGGCACACTAAGGAGTGCAGCCTAAACTGCTTGGAACTCAAGTTTGAGTTGAAACTTGAGTTCCAAAAAATGTGCTATATAACTAAATAACTTTGTCAATGTTCTTTTCTCCTAAAATTTTCTAAAGTTGTGCTATTTGGCAAGGGGTGATCGCTTCAAAGGTTTAGTCCAGTTTAGCTATTCCTATATGAGGGTGAATTAAAAAGAAAAAAGAAAATAGAGGTAACGCATGAGAATTGGGGAATTGTAATTGGTCATTATTATTATTATAAAAAATAAGTCTAGGGTCTTGACTCTTTTAGTGGAGTTTAAGTTGTTATATAAACCACAATTTATTTTTAAAAAAATGTGAAGTTTAAGAAGAATATTTTTCAAATTCTCTTAATATAAAATTTTAAAATTCGTAAAAAATTATTTAAAATCCTTAACCCTATAACAATGAAGAACGGACGTGGCTGGGAGGGTGCCGCACCGGAGTCCGACGCGGGGTGCAGTGTCCGACGCGGCTGCCCTCGCGTTGGTGCCGCGTCTGAGCTTTTTCTTCTTCTTTTTTTTCACAGATTCACGTCAACTCGGCCCGATTTGCGCCGACTCGGTTTCGATTCACGCCGAACTGGGATGATTCGGCCAGAATCAAGCCATATCGACTGAATTTGGTCGTGTCGGCCGGCGACCGAAACGGCCGAATCAAACCAAAATCGGCCTTGAATCATGCTGGAACAACCGAAATTGACTTTGAATGAGGCCCAAACATCCTAAATCTGTCATTCCTCAATTTTATTCTGAATATTTGTTGCTTCTTTTGTGTTTTCTTTTTTGTTTTGTGTTTCTTGCCTTCTTCTTTCTTTGTTTTGTGAATCAAGGCATAGTAATGTGTTTTTTAAGAATATTTTAATAGAAAAAATATATAGAAAATATAAATAAAAATGTTTTTATAATTTTGTAATCACTGCACCCCACCGCACCCGCACCCAACTTTTTCAGAAATTGCCGAGTCCTGTACCCACACCCGAATCCGGAAACGCACCCGAATCCGAAAATGAACTCGTGCTTCATAGCCCTGTAAACCAAAAAAACAAAAAACAAAAAAGCTTAAATAACAACAATTATTAATCTAAAAGAAAACAAAACTAGGCCAATAACAAGTGAAAAAATTATTCATTAAAACCTATTCAAAAATGAAAAAATTACATTTGCCCTTGATACCATCATTAGTCCTCTTAAACAAGAAGAAAAAGTCCATACAAAATTTACTAATTTAAAATCCCATAATACAAATTAGCAAGGCCAAACAAATTAGTCCAAAAACAAAATCACAGATAAAAAAAATTTTGCCCAAAATAATAATAATAAAATTAGCTTGGCCCTTAGAAAGTTTGAAGAAAAACTAATCTCAAAAGGTTGAACTGAGACGTTCCATTCCATCAAATTCCAAATAAAAATTTCAAAAAAAATAAAAAATAAAAAACTAACGGAGAGAGAGTGAGAGGCACTAGGACTGAAGCATGCAGTAGAGGTAGAGGCAGTGAAGATTGAGACTGGTAGAAATTTAAACCCCTTAAAAAACAACCAAATTGGTTAGCCTAGTTAATTAGCCAAGTTGTTACTTAGTCCAATTATGAAATTCTAGGTTAAAACAATCAAATAATCATATCAAACATATAAAGCAGCGGAATAATAAATAACACAATGATATGATCACCCAGGAAACCACACGGTAAAAACCTGGGGATGATTTGACCCACCGATCCTCAAGGCAAACCTGAATCCACTATGAAATAATCGAAGTTCATACAAAAGGACTTACAAGCTCCCCGCTTGACTTCCTAATGCTACCCACCAGTAGAACTTACTGACACGGCCACGTGCAAGCTCCGAATCCACAGACTCCTTCTTTCTTGAATTCTCCAATCAGCTACAAGCACCCACGCTTGATATTCTTTAAGCTTCAATGGTAGCAACCGAGTTGATCATCAAGATGTTGAAGTAATCTCTACCTTGAAAACCCTAAGCTTTGTGTAAAGGAAAGCTCCTCTAGATCTCATCAGAGATTTACACAAACCGCAAATATGAGCAACAAAGACTTAGAGAGGTTTGGATACAAAACCCTAAATATAAAAGGAGGCACAAGAGGCACTCTAATCTCTCTCTTAAAAAATCCCAAAAATGTTCTAGGGTTTTCCTTATATATAGGAGTGTTTTACTTGATCCCCAAGACGTTTAAATAGAGTTTTGGCTGAACTGGAACTCTGCAGAAAAATAAATCTGTACGTGGTTTGATCAATCGAGTCTAATTTTCGATCGATCGAGCCTTACAGATTTAGTCCAATAAATCTGCAATCACTTGATTCCATTTTTACAAATAAACATACTTTGAGCAAGCCTAAACAAGACTAAACAACCTGTTTTGATCATGGTTTGCCAACAATACAAATTAGAGTTCTAAATACATAAGTTCCTAACTCTTTAGAACCTAACAGAGACCAAAACGCTACAACTCTCCAGCAAGACACTTTGACTTCAGCACACCCGCACTAGATCTGCTTCTGAAAGAGACACCAACAACAACACTACAGACTACAGTAGCAACAAAATATTTCTTTGTCTCTCTCTCTAACTCTTTTCTTTTATTCAGTTTTGTTTCTCTCTGACTCCTTGCTAGTCAAGTTGTAAAAAGAGGCAATAGCTTAATCTATAGTAGAGTAGAGCATTTGGTGAGGCAAAACTCATCGTTTTGCTTAAGGTTTTTTTTTTTTTTTTTCACAGTACGCCCTGTTTTGGTTTTGTTTGTGCTTTTCTGTTTTTTCTTTTGAACATTTATGCGTGTATAGACAGTACTTACACAATAAATTTTTACAATATTTTCACAACTATTTAGGTGTAAATTTTTTATAAGTCAAAATAAAATAATAAAATAAAATATTGAGACCAACTACAACTGAAAATAAATGTATTGCAAAAATGTGGGGTATGGAGGTGAGATCGTCGGCCTTTGGCATCGTCGGGTATGGAGGTGAGATCGTCGGCCTTTGGCGTCATCATTTTCATACATTCTTTCGTGCTTGCGAAGTTGACGGGCCTAATGGGGTCGTCGGCTTCTTTGCATGTAGTGGGTTTATCCCTTTCTAAAAACACCCTTGTTAGCTGCCCCCTACTCCATGACTCCATTGAAATTAGCTAACGAGTCATGGAGTGTAACTTTTCCTTTAATGTTCATTCGTTTGAAAAAAGAGTGCTCATTAATGACTCTTTGGGCAGCTTTTATTAAATGCTAGGACACGTGGCATTGGAGGGTTGGCCTTGTTTCTGAACAAAGGCGTCGCTTCATTTCCCGTGCCCTTTAGTCCTATAAATAGTTCACCACCTCTTCTCATTTTTCCTTATTTCATCTTTGCAAATCTTAAGAAAGGGAGAACTGTCATTTAGTCATTTTTGCTGCCGTCAACTTTCAGATCTCGTCACCCTTCAGAGTGGTCAACAAATCCGTAAGTTTTCTTTTCCTTTCACTTATTTTTCTACTTCCATTTTTCTAGCTAGTCGTCACTTCTATAGAGAGACCCATCAGGCCATGGGCCCGAGAAGGGCTCATCCTGGTCATCAGAGAGGGAACTGTCTACACATTCTCCTGATGATGAAGAAGATTATGACGGAGAGGGAGTAGAGGAAGAAGACGAATACGACGAGGGAGAAGGGGAGAACAAAGAGGAGTATGAGGGAGAAGGTGATGGAGTCGAGGATGAGGGTCTTGAAGGAAGACGTTTAGGAAGCTCAGGGGATGGTCACACCCATCCCTTCATCCTTCCTGCTATATGAACAGTCAATGACTTCAAGCCGACAATGACGACCAATATCTTCAAGACTTTACGGGATCGTTACCAAATCCCAGATAACATTCCAATCCGTCTACCTAGAAAGTTTGAAAAATGTTACTTTGGGAAGACTGCAGACGTCGACATGTATGACGCCATGTTCGCGGAAAGGTTGAAATTGCCATTAATGGCATTACACTGTCAATTTTCATTTTCCTAGGTCTATCCGTCAGTCAAATAGTCCCCAATGCTTGGAGGATATTCATAGGGGCTGAAATCCTTTAGGGTTGTCTTAGTGGGGGGAATCGTCAGCTTACCCTAGACGAGTTCTTTTGGTGCTATAGACCCCAGCATATCTTCTCGTCCAAGGGGATATATCATTTTACAGCAAGGAAGAAGTCGCTTAGGTTGGTGTCGGACATACCCAACTCCAATAGAAATTGGAAGAGTAGATATTTTTTCGTTCAATGGACGGACTGGGTATGTCGTCAGGAAGAGTGGGTGATGATGCCTCATGGCTTTGACAATACTTGGGGTGTCGTCAAGGATTCCGGTTTAGTACTGTCTGCATTCTTATTTTTCCTTTGTTTATTTGTTCAAGTGTTTAACATCGTCTGCTTCTTCTCTGTTTCAGCTAGCATGCATCCTCGTATAACCGACAAGCAAGAGGCTTTCATCTGTCGAGTGCTTGAGATCCCCTTTGACGAAAGGAAGTGCAAGGAACTAGTCACCCTTGACATGCTGCACGCCTATTGCAGTGGTCCTGTGCTAACGCCTGCAGCTCGTAGACTAAACACATACTCCTTTCGGCGTAAGTTCTTACTCCTTTGCTTCATTCTTTCTGTTGTCTTCTTTTCGTCTGCTTATCTAACGTCCGTCTCTTACCCTTCGTAGAAATAGAGGTAGCGAGGCAAAGAGCCTTGGTAAGGGCGTCAACCGCAGTGCGCAAGCAAAAGGAGAAGGAGGGGGCATCAACGTCGGCTCCCAAGGTCATTGGCAAGGGATCATCTAAAAGGAAGAATGAGGGGAAGGACAACCGTCCACTTAAGGAAGGACCGGTCATCCCTGTGGATGACAAACCAAAGAAGTCGTCGCCTCCCAAACCTAGCCATGGAGCTGGTAAGGGTTTAACGACGGCGACTGGTCCCGTCACCCAGAGAACCGTTCGTCGTGTTCTCACGCATAAGGAACATGCCGTTAATATGGTTGAGTCAAATCGTCAAGGTGACAGACTTGGACCTTTGTGTCGAGCAGATGACAGAAGACTTGGGGGTGTCGGGTCTTTTTGGCCTATCTAGGGTACGTCCTTTTTTTTTAACTTTATTTTAATCTGTTGTTCATTCATTGGCTGATGTTTGTCTTGGTTTTAGGCGCTAGTGCGTATGAAGGCGCTTCAAGATAGGAGCGTCGCCAAGGAAGGGGTGATCAGCTGGCTTTGAAAGCGTAATGAGACCTTGACCAATGAGCAGGAGCAATACAAAGGGGCCTTCCGTACTCTAAACAAGGAGGTGACAGCTTTGACCAAGAAGCTGCAGGAGGAAGCCCATCTTCAAGAGAAGACGCAAAAGGCCAAGGCGAACCTGGAAACGGAGCCGACGACCCTTTTTAAGCAGGTAGAGACGGCCAAGGCTAACGCCATAGCTGAGTTCAAGTCTTCCCAGCCTTTTATTGAAGCATGCGCGGTCTATTTTAGTGACGGGTTTAATGACTGCTTGAAGCAGGTCAGGTCCGTCTACCTAAACCTTGACCTATCCAAAGTCACCATGCACGACCCGCTGCCAACGACCCCTGCAGATGGCGGCACCATCAGTGAGGAGACTAACGACTCCACTCATACAGAGTAGGGTTCGACAAACGAGGGCGTGGTCCTTGCCCAACCTGCTCAGGAGAGGCTCATCACTCCTTTGATCTCGTCAGTTGAAGATCCTCCTTTCAAAGACGTCGGGAACCCTTCTGTCCAAGACGCCTAGAATCCTCCTGCCAAAGATAACGAGAACCCTCCTGCTCAAGATACCTAGAACCTTCTAGCCTAGTTTTTATTTGTTTAACTGTTTATGTATTTCATCTTATCTTCAACAATCCCTTTTTGTTTTTGGGCCCTGTTGTAAATACTTTCTTTTATTTATGGTGTCTGTTTAACATTTTACATCTGTCACTTTTAGTATGCTCTTGTTATGTGTTGATTTCTTATTTTAAGATATGTGTATGTCTGTTCGCCTTGGGTTCAGCATACATGTTAGGATACGCCCGTCTACTTGGGTATGCCCATCCCTCAAGGACTTGGTGTATTTTGTGTATCCTTAGGACAATTCCGTCTGCCCAGGGACCTGGCACTGAATCCGTAAGCTACTTAATAATTTTACAACATCCATGGATATGAACCTGTCCTCCTAAGGAGTTAGTAGTAAACTCATCTACTTAAAGACTTAATATCCATTTGTCCACTTATGGATGTTGTAATGAACTCGTCCGCTTAGGGACTTGGCGAGTGCATCCTCTTGTGGACTTAATAATTTCTAAGCACGCCTACTTGTGGACGTAGTAATGACCTCGTTCACTTGTAGACTTAGTGAATTTGTCCACCTATGCACTTAATATTTCCGTCTACTTATGGACTTAATAAAGTCGTCCACTTGTGGACTTAGTAGTGAACTCGTCTGTTTGTGGACTTAGTAGTGAACTCGTTTGTTTGTGGACTTAGTAATGAACTCGTCCACTTGTGGACTTGATAATGAATTTGCCCACTTGTGGATCTAATAATTTCAAAGCACCCCAATGGGATGAAATCGTCCACATGTGGACTTACTAATGAACTCATCCACTTGCGGACTTGACAAGGACCTTGCCCTCTTGTGGATTTTATAACTTCAAGGTGCCCCAATGGGATGAACTCATCCACTTGTGGACTTAATAATGAACTCATCCACTTGTGGACTTGATAAGGAACTCATCCTCTTATGGACTAATTTCAAGGCATCCCTATGGGATGAACTTATCCACTTATGGATTTAGTCACAAATGTGGTTTCGCAGAGACATATACATACACAGGTCATATCTGAATAACTCCTCTTATTGTGATAAATGCGTGCATAAGTAAAAAATTGTTCTTGAAAGAATAAAAGGCTGCCCTTTGGGCTTAAAAAGTACTGTAGATAGTAAAAACTAACTAAAAAGAAGTAAACTAGAAATGAGGAGTGTTGTTCTTCATGCCATCATCTACAAGTAGTATTTTTTCAGGTGCCCCGTGTTCCATGGGTGGTGCAACTTCTGCCCGTCTAGTGTCTCTAGGTGGTAGGTGTCTTTCCTTTGCCATGAAGTGATTCTGTAGGGTCCTTCCCAATTAGGCCCCAGCTTTCCTTGGGAGGGATCTCTCCTGGCGCCCGTGACCTTCGTTAGGATGAGGTCTCCGACTTGGAAATCTCTATGTCTGACTCTAGAGTTGTAATGCTTGGCCATGAGATCCTAGTATAGCGCCAACCTTTGTTCGGTTGTTGCTCTTACTTCATCTATTAGGTCAAGCTGTAGGCACATGGTTTCGTCGTGCCTATTCTTATCATGGTTCTCCACTCTGTAGCTTGTAAGTCCAACCTCAGCTGGGATGATGGCCTCGCTCTTGTATGCTAGTCGAAACAGCATCTCTCATGCAGGTGTCCTGGCTGTCGTCCTGTACACCTATAGTACGCTTGGCAACTCTTCCGGCCATATACCCTTTACCCCCTTAAGTCGAGTCTTGATGATCATGAGCAAGGATCAGTTCGTGACCTCAACTTGTCCGTTGGCCTAAGGGTGGGCGGGTGAAGAGTAGTGATTCTTGATACCCAGTTGTAAGCAAAAGTCTCTGAACGAGTCGTTGTCGAATTGTCTTCTATTATCTGAGACTAAGACTCTGGGGATCCCATACCTGTTAATGATTTTCCTCCAAACAAAGTTTCGTACGTTCTTTTCTATGATGGTTGCTAAGGCTTCAGCTTCCACCCACTTGGTAAAGTAATCTATGTCGACTACTAGGAATTTCAGTTGTCTCATCGCTATTGGGAATGGGCCCATGATGTCACACCAATTAAGCAAAAGGCCACGGGGTTGTCATTGGAGTGAGTTCTTCTATTGGCTGTCTAATGACGGGGCCGAACTTTTGACATTTGTCGCATGCTTTGACATAGGCTTGGGTATCCTTCCGCATGGTGAGCCAATAGTATCCAGCTCAAATCAGCATGTGTTCTGCTGATGCGGCTTTCACAAGATGGTCGGCTTACTCGTTCTCTTTCCTGGGATTTGAACAAACTTGGCTTGAAACTCGGCCATCTGTTTCCTTACTTGCTCTAGGTATTTCTTCATTCTTTCCCCTTTGCATTCGTAGTCGCCGTTCACCTGACTTATGACCACCTGAGAATTGCAGTATACAACCACACTCGTGGCCTCTACTGCTTTGGCGAGATCCAGTCCTGCCACTAGAGCCTCATATTCTGCTTCATTGTTTGTCATAGGGAAGTCGAGATGAACTATACACTCGATCTCGTCCCATTCTAGAGAACGAAGCACTATACATGCTCCATCAACTTGCTTGTTAGACGTTCCGCCTATGTGAATACTCCATTGGGTATGCTCTTCTACCCCCTGGTCTTCCATATGGATGAATTCCACAATCAAATCAATGACCACCTGTCCTTTTATGGCAGTACACGGCGGTATTGTGCGACAAACTCTCTTAATTCTATTGCCCATAGCGCCATCCATCCAGCTACTTCAGGGTTACTCATTGCTTACCGTAGAGGCTTGTTTGTCAAAACGACCATAGTATGGGCCTAGAAGTATGACTTGAGTTTACGGGCCGCAGTAACTAAAGCGAAAGTGAGCTTCTCCATCAGTGGGTATCTCTCCTCTGCATCACGGAGTGCCTGGCTAGTTAATATACAGGCTTCTACACCCTGTCTTCTTCTTTGACTAGGGCCGCACTAACAGCAGCCCAAGAGACAGCCAAATAGAGAAATAACTCTTCCTCTAGTTGGGAGGGACTTAGCAATGGTGGGGAAGAGAGGTATGCTTTTAGATCATCAAAAGCTTATTGGCATTCGGCTGTCCACTCGAAGGATTTCTTCAGCGTGTGAAAGAAAGGTAAACACTTGTTTGTTGCCCTCAAAACAAACCAGTTCAGCACAGCCACCTTGTAGTCGAGGCATTGCACTTCTTTTATGTTCCTTGGTGGTGCCATCTCTATTATGGCTCAGATCTTGTCTGGGTTGACTTCGATACCTCTTTGAGACACCATGAACCCTAAGAATTTTCCATCCATCACCCCAGATGCGCATTTTCTTAGATTGAGCTTCATGTTGTAAGAGCAGAGGGTGTCAAAGGTCTCCTTGAAGTCATTTAAATGATCATCCTCCCTTGGCTTTTTACTAGCATGTCGTCCACGTAAACTTGGACGTTTCTTCCGATCTGATGTGCAAACATTTTGTTCATGAGCCTCTGATACATTGCGCCTGGGTTCTTGAGACCGAACGACTTCACCTTATAGCAAAAGAGGCTTTGACTAGTGATGAACAAAGTTTTCTCCTGATCAGCTTCGTCCAATTTGATCTGACTGTAATCGAAAAAAGCATCCATGAAACTCAATAACTAGTGTCTTATTGTCGAGTCTACCAAGATGTCAACCCGCGGAGGGGGTAGCTATCCTTAGGGCACGCCTTGTTCAAGTTAGTGAAGTCTACATACATCCTCCATTTCCCGTTGGCTTTTTTAACCATCACTACATTGGCCAGCCAATCTAGGAAGTACATATCCCTAATGAATTTTGCATCCTGTAGTTTGCAGACTTCTTTTGCTATAGCCCAGTCTCGTTCTAGGGCGAATACTCACTTCTTTTGACGGATAGAGGGAAAAAAGGGTGACACATTCATCCTATGCACCATGACCGAAGGGCCGATCCCAGGCATATTTTCGTGATTCCAAGCGAAAACATCCTGGTTTTCTTTTAGGAATGCCGTGAGCGCTTGATGGACTAGCGGACTGGCGAGGGTGCTACTCTTAGTCGTTCGCTCAGGCTTAGAAATATCGAGAAGTATCTCCTTTAATCCTTCAACAGGTTCTGCGACCGCCCTTTGCTCTTCAATGCTCATGGTCTGCAAGTGGTCGTCCATCTCCAACATTGCTATGTAGCACTCGCGTGCTGCCACTTGGTCCCCACGTACCTCTCCTACTCCGTACTCGATGGGGAATTTGATCATCAAGTGATAGGTTGAAGTCACGGCCCTTCATGAATTGAGGGTAAGTAGGCCCAGTATGGCATTGTAGGCAGACGAGCAGTCGACAACGAGGAATGTAACATCCTTAGTAATTTGCTGAGGGTAGTCACCGACCGTTACGGATAATGTGACTGCACCGAGTCGGTATACCCTCATTCCTCCGAACCCAACGAGCAGTGCGTTAGCTGGCACGAGTCACTCCTTCTCGATCCTCATCTGTTGGAATGCCGTGTAGTAAAGGATATCAGTAAAGGTTCCATTATCAACTAGGACCTGGTGAGTGTTGTAGTCCCCTACTTGAATACTAACAACGAGTGCATCGTCGTATGGGTGGTAGAGACGTCGAGCGTCTTCTTTCGAGAATCTGATTATAGGGTTGTCAACCCGTGCCATCTTGGGGACGAAACCTATTAGTTGGACGTTCTGAACCATCTTGAGGTAAGTCTTGCGAGCCTTCTTGGATAAACCAGAAGCTGTGGTGCCCCCAACAATCATCCTTATATCCCCTACAGGTGGCCTGGGGCGCTCGTTATCCCCTCTAGCAATCTGCTCCTATGGTGGATCTACCCTTTCTTTGCTGGCGAATTGTTGCAGTTTCCCCTGTCTAATAAGGGCTTCAATCTGCTGCTTCAAGTCATAACACTCAGACGCATCGTGACCGTGGTCCCGATGAAAACGGCAATACTTGTCCTTGGACCTTTTACTGGGATCTCCCTTCAAATTGTCAGGCCACGTCAAGGCTGCATCATCCTTGATCTGCATCAGGACCTGATCGATAGGGGAAGTCAGTGAGGTGAAGTTCACAAATCTTCCAACAGGGGGCTTGGAGCACCTATCCTCCCATCGATCTCCAGCTCTGGTCGTCTTCTGTCCCTTGTCCTGTCGTGTATCTTCTTGCCTTTCCCTCTTCTTGGGTTCCTCCTCTCAAGCTAGTAACGCATCTTCGGCGTTCATGTACTTAGTAGCTCGATAAAGCACATCTGACATGGTCTTCGGGTCTTTTTTGTATAAAGAGAACAGAAACTTCCCCTTCCGCAATCCATTGATGAATAGAACAACAAGTATCTTGTCATCAGCCTCGTCTATTGAGAGGGCTTCCTTATTGAAGCAAGTTATGTAGGATCTCAGCGTCTCATCCTCTTGTTGCTTGATGCTTATCAGGCATGCAATGGACTTCTTATACATGTGCCCCCCGATAAAGTGTGAGGCAAACTACACGCTCAGCTCCTTGAAGGTACTCATGGAGTTAGGCGTCAACCTACTGAACCATACCTTTGTAGGACCCTTCAGCGTAGTCGGGAAGGCTCGACAAATGATCTCGTCCACCACGCCTTGCAGGTGCATAAGGGTTTTGAATGACTCCAGGTGATCTAAGGGATCCTTTGATCCGTCGTAGGCTTCTACTTGCGGCATACAGAACTTTAGCGGAAGGGGGAACAAAGTGATGGGCGTTTTAAAAGGTGAGTCTGTCTGGTGGACTAACTCGTCAACGTCACTTAACACCCGTCCTCTAAGGGGGTTCATCATAAAGTCCATCTATTCCTTTATCATCTGCATCTCCGCAACTAAGTGTGGTGGTGCTGTTTCTGCTACGGATGGACGACTGGTATCTTGTCGCTCTTGTCTACTCGTAGCATTACTGCCTTCTGGTCCTTCTTGGTCACTCATTTCGGCACTGGTGCCCTCTTGCTCTTTTCCGTTACTATTGGGCCTAGCATCCCTTTGGCGCAGCTGTTCCTCCAGGTCGTGATTCTGCTTAGTAAGGCGTTCCACAGCTGCAGCTAGGGTCTGTACCTGTTTTTCAAGGGCAGTAGTGCGTGGTACTTCTCCGGTATGGTTGTTGGTTGCCATCGAGAGAGTAAGTACCATACAACTCTTTGTCTGGGAAGTGGTAATATAGCTGTTACTATTTTCATTTTTTCCCACAGACAGCACTAAATAATGATGCCAAAAATTGTCAGTGAGCCGCATGGTCCTCACGTGCTCTAGACAGAACCAGTGAAACATAAACAAAGAAGACCTTGCAGAGAGTATCGATGTGGTACCAGCCAAATACCCTCCGAAAATTAAATTAGAGAACTTTCACAATTCTAGAGTGCCAGAGCTGGGGTAAATTATGTGTGACTGTTGGGCCTAGCATCCCTTTGGCACAGCTATTCCTCTAGGTCGTAATTCTGCTTAGTAAGGTGTTCCATAGCCGCAGCTAGGGTCTGTACCTGTTTTTCAAAGGCAATAGTGCATGGTTCTTCTCCGGTATGGTTGTTGGTTGCCATCGAGCGAGTGAGTACCATACAACTCTTTGTCTGGGAAGTGGTAATATGGCTATTACTGTTTTCATTTTTTCCCACTGACGGTGCCAACTGATGATGCCAAAAATTGTCAGTGAGCTGCACGATCCTCACGTGCTCTAAACAGAACCTGCGAAACAAAAACAAAGAAGACCTTGCAGAGAGTACCGGTGTGGTACCGGCCAAATACCCTTCGAATGTTAAGTTAGAGAACTTTCACAATTCTAGAGTGCCATAGCTAGGGTAAATTATGCGTACCTTGGCTTGCGAGGGTTTTGGAGTTTTTATAGTAGCATAGAGTTGACATTCGTTTCTTGGCGGGGAAGATCTTTCTTTGTAGGAAAGATCCTCATTAATACACGTATCTTGCGGGATCCTTCCCTTGTGGGGACCCTCTTGATTAGGTTTAGTCGTGGGGTGCAAGATATTTCCTTGTATAGATATCTGTGGCCATGCTGGACCCATCACACCTTTTATTCTCGTTGGCCTCCTCTTGTTCTCATCGGCCTTCTCCCTTCCCATCATCCCGTGTAGACATCATCGGGTATGGAGGTGAGATCATCAGCCTATAGCATCGTCATTTTCATACTTTCTTACGTGCTTGCAAAGTTGACGGGCCTAATCGGGTCGTCAGCTTCTTTGCATGTAGTGGGTTTATCCCTTTCTAAAAACACCCTTGTAAATCTCAGTTCCTTATAAATCAAAATAAAATCACAATAATTTCATAAAAAATCTTACTAGGTGAGGTATTTTTAATGGATAAAAAAGTGATATCAGTAGTGGGCCCAGTTTAAAACCAGTAACAATTTGTCATTTAGAATTTATGGTGAAAATGTTATGGGTGTAGCATTTCTCTAAAATAAAATAATAAAATATCATATTGGATCCTAAAAATAAAGATATTGTGAAAATGTTGTAACATTTTGTTGTATTCTTAGACTTCTTTTTTAGTTTAGTCAAATTGGGTGAACCAAAATTCATAGTTTCATACACAATTTTCTTGTGTTGACTTTTTTTTTTTTTTAATGCACAATTTTAAAATTGATAACAATTTGTCACATAAGATTTGTTGTGAACATGTTGTGGATGTCAAAAATAAAATATAAAATACCAAACCAGGACCTACCATAGCTGGAAATAAAAAGTATTGTGAAAATGTTGTGACATTTTTTTTTTTTTTTTTTTTTTTTGGTATTCCTAGGCTTCTGTTAGGACATATGTGATTCACATGTTAAGAACATATGTCACTATTTTATGTAATTGGTTAATCCTTTGACAAAACGCATTTTACTTGTAATTGGATAGATCTAGGATGTGTTTGAAGCTTCAAGAAACCTGGTTTCAAGTTCAAGTGTTAAAGCCATGCAAGTCTGTCCAATGATCAAGTGTGAAAAGTGTTGTTCATTAAATCTCGACAGCTAGCATCTATCGAGACTTAGAGCTGTCTGAATCCCGTGGCTCGACAGCAGCTCAACAGATTGGGTATCTGTCGAGGTTTATGAAACTCAGATTTTCGAGTCTGTTTTACATCCAATCTGTGATTATATATTTGGGCTTTCTTCTCTCACAACCCTAGACATATATAAGGATTATTTTTAGGGCCGTCAAAAGAGACACAAGTTGTACAAATGTTGAGCATAGTTTTGTTCAAGCAAATTGTGACCGGAGACAGAATTTGTCCTAGTTCATCTTTCTTGTGAAGAAGCTACTGTGTTTGTACACCGTAGGGTATTGTGACCAAGGAGCTTCTTGATCTTCATCGTGTGATGAAATGAAGAACTTTGCAGCCAACATCCTTATCTAGTTGGTGATTGAAGACGCGTACTGGGATCCGTGCAATTGGTCAGTCACGTACTGGGAGCCGTGCATCAAAAGGAAAGATTGTCAATACAGAACAAGTCCAATTGAGTATTGGGGGAAGGGTTCAACTGTAGGTTGGTATAAGGTACTGAGATTCCTTTACTTGTAACTGCTTGTTGTGATGATAGTGGATTCTCGAAAGTGGTGATCTTAAAATCACCCGGTGGGGTTTTTGCCAGGTAGGTTTTCCCCATTCATAAACAAATCACTGTGTCAATTTATTTTCCGCTGCATACTTGGTTTAATTGGTGATTTGTTTGTGCTACCACGCTCATTGCATGTAATTGAAACTAATTAATTCACTTGGTTAATTAATTGGTTAATTCATCACAAGGGGTCAATACATTTTTGGCCTATCAGCTTCTATTTTGGTTTAGTAAAATTTGGTGAGCCAAAATTCACTGTTTTAGTCACAATTTCTTAAATTGGCTTTTTGTCTGTTTTTTTTTTTTTTTTTTAATGCACGGTTTAAAGTGGTTAGCCCAGTTTAAAACCAGTAACAATTTACCACCTAGGATTTTTTTCTAAAAATGTTATGGACATAACATTACTCTAAAACAAAATAATAAAATATCATACCAGGACCCACCATAGTTAAAAAGAAAGGTATTGTAAAAATATCTTCACATTTTGTTGTGTTCCTAGACTTCTTTTTTGGTTTAGTCAATCTATTGAGTCAAAATTCATTTTTTTATATACAGATTTTTTAGAATGACTTTTTTTATAATACATTGTTTCAAGTTATAACAAAAAAAAAAAAAAAAAACACATTGTTTCACACACACACACACACACACACAAAATTGACGAAGAAGCACTTTCCCCCTTTATGTTTGGGGTAGTTTCATTCCTCCCCTAAACTAAAGTTGAATAATTTCCTCCTTCTATTTTGTAAATGAGCATATACCCCTATTGTTACTTTCTTTGTTAAATCCTAACAAAATCTTATAATTCACAAAATATTCCATTGTGCAATGACTAAAATACACCCGCTAAATGTTAATGTCCCAAATAATTTCTTCTTCTATTTTGAATTTTATGTGGTAGACTGGTAGATATGCTTGGAAAGTTAGAATGGTGATATATGGTGTTCAATTTGTTACTTAGAGAACACTAATTTATTAGGTTTAAATCTTCTAGATTTATAATTTTATCTAATGGAAACTTTGATGACAGATGTCTTTAGTTATCTTCTTCTTTTTTTAATTTCTTTTCCTGCTTAAAAGGGTGTTCATTAAAAATAATTAAGCTAAACATCGTAGCTAGGCTTATAAATCAAGATGATAGAGAAGGAAGTATGAACAACAAAATCTACATTGCAGATGATTGCAAGTATTTAATTTGATGAAGAGCTTCAATTTGTAGCATATATCATCATTCTTTGCGAAAATTTAAATATTGTGGAAAGATGATGACATTCATTATCATTCTTAGTAGCATTATTTAGTGAGTAGATATTACATTTAATAAATATATAGGTTCTAAGAAATTGTCATAGTAAATAGCTGTTTTAAATTTAAGTACATGACTTCATACTTCTTCCCCACACACACACACACACACACAAAAACCATCTATCTTAATTTTCTTACTAAAGGAGCAGCACATGCCTTGCATGTGCAACCCAAACTAATATTAAAGAAAAGTCCGAACAACAAATATAATCAAGAGTCAAAAGCTTGTGTTATTGTGCATTGTAAAAAGAGAGTAATTCTGAAAAAATAATAATAATAATAATAATAATAATAATGTGTATTCCATCGAAATTTGATATTGCTTTATTCTTCTTGTGTACCTCTCTAGTTAATTTACTCTTTTTTTATGATGTTTATTATTGTTTACTTGTGTGATTGAATATATCTGTAAAGTTGTTATTTACAACTATATGTTTTATTGGCTTATATTCCGTGTCAAATTTGATTGTAATTTTATTCAATCATTTGTACCCTGTATTTATTGTGGGATTTCATTGTAAGGGTTGTGTGTTAGAGAGCGAGTGTGTGAAGACTTAAGCAATTGAAGAATGATGTGTTTTCGCGGGCAACTCGCGACTTAGCATCCCGCGAAGTAACTCATGTGCCCAACACATGCTGGAATGCGAAGAGTCAGGCCAGATGGAGAAAACTGTGTCTCGTGAGTATCTCGCGGGTAAGGCCTTCCCGCGAGACACCCGCGAGGCATTCTGTTCTACCAGCCTGTCCAGTCTGATACACACTTTCTGTACCTACACTATTTATACCCACATTACCCACAAATGCAAAGGAGAGCTTCTAGGAGAAAACCCTAGGCAAACACCTTGAGAGTTAGAGATTGTTATACCCACAATCCTCTACACATTTGTTTTGGGAATTTCCTCATCTCCTACCTCTCCATTTCCATACCATTGAGAGGTTGATAGTCCAAACACTTACCACACCCTTTGAGAGTGTCAAGTGGAGTTTTGGTGCTGCTAGGAAGCATTGGAAGAAGCCAAAGATGGCAGATGCAACATGGAACTTGTTGCGGGATCCGGAGATCTAGACAAGACACGGTTCCGATAAGCTTTGTTAGAGTAGGAGCTTGGAGGGCTTAGGTACGGAGGGTAGATTAGGCTTGGAGGGTCTCTTGCTTACCCATGTATCCCAACTGATTGTCTAGTGGATCGATTTCTGCTTGGAGGGCGGCAGAGAGGTTTTTCGCCGAGTTCTTCGGTTTCCTATTCGATAACACATCTCGGTGTTATCTATGTTTGCATCTCTCTTCCCTACTCTTATTCATTTCATTTTTACTGCTGTGTTGCTTTAAATATGGATTAGAGTAGTTCTCTTGCTTATACGGTTGTGTTTACACTATTCCGCACTTAGTATTAAGTTAGTGTAAAATCAACCAAGCTGTAACTTTGTTTTGGGGGTCTAAACAGCTCTTGTGTTTTCGACACATTTTCGAGCTTTCAATATCCATATCCCCATTCTACTTCTCTAGTTAATTTATTCAAAAAGAATAGCGAGTTGTATTCTGATAGATAATTATATTGCAATGTTTTCATAAACAATTATTTAATGCATTTTTTTGTTGATAATTTGATAACATTAAAAGGACGTTAAATTGGATTTTCTTGGAAAAAAAATTTTGGTTCCTATTTTGCCCCGCCTCACTTGATATCTTGGCTCCATTCCTGGTCAGTTGGCATGTGTTGATACCTCAAAGGTACAACATGTAGAGATTTGAATTGAGTCTCTAGAATTCACTTCTTATTGTTAATAGTGAAAGAAAAATTGAAATACAAAATATGTAAGAAGTTACAAATTAGCGCAGATCTACTTTCATTTTCTTTTACAAAGAAAATGGCAAAAGTGAAGACACATTTGACTTGACGACTAGTGTTTGGTGTTGGCCATTGACAATGGATTCTATCATCGAAGATCGGTAGTGCAAGGGGAAGAAAGGGGAATTTTTTGGTAATAATTGTGCAATAATTTTTTTTAAGATTCAATTGGGCAATTATTGTTTTCAATCGTAAGCTTCCAAAAAGCGGCTCCAATTAGCGATGATCAAACCCATTGGGTCATGGGTATCTGACCCTACCCAACTCGAAATTTTCGGATATTATTTGGTTTTTAATGAGTATAATATAATCAGGTTGGATTTTACCCAAACTTGAACAAAAACAAAAAACAAAAAACAAAAAAAAAAACAAAAAAAAAAAAAAAAAAACAAAAAAAAAAAAAAAACAAAAAACAAAAAAAAAAAAAAAAAAACAAAAAAAACAAAAACAAAAACAAAACAAAAAAACAAAACAAACAAACAAAAAACCAAAACAAAACAAAAAACAAACCAAAAAAAAAAAAAAAAAACAAACCAAAATAAAATAAAACAAAACAAATCTGAAGTTGGAGAATACATAATTGGATAGAGGAAGTCATGGACAACACATACTAGTATACAATTGGACTACATGCTATGCATTTATTAAAAAATATGTTTATTATAATAGCAACTTCCTGTTTTGTATAGAGGAAGTCATATACCATTTATTAAGAATATATATATATAATTAATAGCAATTTCCTGTTTTGTATAGAGGAAATCATATATCATTTATTAAGAATATATATATATATATAATTAATAGCAACTTCCTATTAATTAAGAATACATGCCCTCTAAATGTGTCATTAATTTTTAGAAATCAAGGAAATCCAAAATTTATAGATTTCTAAATTTGTTCATACAAAGATCACTCCTTGAAATTCGAAATTGATAGATTTCTAATTTTTTTGGGCCAAGGATCTCTCCTATATATACATGTATGCGGAAGAACATCAATAGTAAGGGTGCAAAAGTAAACACAAAAAAACGAACTTAGCGATTGTATGCACAAAGACATAAGAGATGGAGAAATATTCCTTCAAGTTGGCATTTTTAATTGCCCTCTTAGTTCTTGGCTCTTGTAAGAATCTTGTCCTATATTTTTACTTAATTTTTTTTTCTTATATGAATATAGTACCATATGGCCTTATTGTTCTTGCAAATAATTATAAACTTTGAAATAATTCAGTATTTTAAATAGGTTTGGGGCCTCTAATATGATAGAAATTTAAGTAAAAATTAAGAAATATATACTTCTATTCATCACAAAAAATGAATGATCATTTGCATTTTTTTTTTTTATATATGCAAAATTATTCATTATTCAAGTCTGTCTTATAAGGTAAAAAAATTTAATTCAATCACTCAAGTATGTATGTGTGTATATATATATAAATATATATATATATATATATATAACTAGTATAGTGCCACCATTTTATAATTTTAATGATTTTAAATGTTTCCTAGTTAAATAAAATTTATAGAATGCAATCATTAACAAATACAATAATTGCAGGTTTCAAGTTGGATGTTGAAGGACTTAAACAAGTTAAATGCAATACTGTTAAAGAGTGCAGTGATCCACGCTATTGTTATTGCCACCAGGTTTTGAAGTTGTGTTTTTGTGATCCCCCCGCTAAACAAGAATTTGTAGCTAAAGTCTTCAACAATCACTTGGAAGGACAAAACGATAACTTGTTGCATTAATTTCTGAAAGCTCGAAAATGTGTTGAAAAACACAAGAGTTGTTTAGACCCCTAAATTAAAATTACGGCTTGGTTGATTTTACACTAACTTAATACTAAGTGCGGAATAGTGTAAACACAAGCGTATAAGCAATACAACTACTCTAATCCATATTTAAAGCAACACAGCAGTAAAAATGAAATGAACAAGAGTAGGGAAGAGAGATGCAAACACAGATAACACCGAGACGTGTTATCGAAGAGGAAACCGAAGAACTCGGCGAAAAACCTCTCCGCCGCCCTCCAAGCGGAAATCGATCCACTAGACAATCAGTTGGGATACATGGGTTAGCAAGAGACCCTCGAAGCCTAATCTACCCAATGTACCTAAGCCCTCCAAGCTCCTACTCCAACAAGGCTTCTCACAACCGTGTCTTGGCTTAGTTCTCCGGATCCCACAACAAGCTCCATGTTGCATCTGCCATCATCGGCTTCTTCCAATGCTTCCCAGCAGCACCAAAACATCACTTAATACTCTCAAAGGGTGTGGTAAGTGTTTGGGCTATCAACCTCTCAATGGTATGGAAATGGAGAGGTAGGAGATGAGGAAATTCCCAAAACAAATGTGTAGAGGATTGTGGGTATAACAATCTCTAACTCTCAAGATGTTTGGCTAGGGTTTTCTCTCAAAGGCTCTCCTTTCAATTGTGGGTAATGTGGGTATAAATAGTGTGGGTACAGAAAGTATGACTCAGACTGGACAGGCTGGCAGAACAAAATGCCTCACGAGTGTCTCGCGGGAAGTCCTTACCCGCAAGATACTCGCGAGACACAGCTGTCTCCACCTGGCCTGACTCTTCGCATTCCAGCATGTGCAAGGCACATGTATCACTTCGTGGGAAGCTAAGTCGCGAGATACCCGCGAGAAATCTTCAGTTTTCAAATGCTTGAGTCTTCACACTCTCTCTCTCTAACACACAACCCTTACAATGAAATCCCACAATAAATACAGGGTACAACAGATTGATTATAATTACAATCAAATTTGACACGGAATATAAGCCAACAAAACAAATGGTTGTAAATAATAACTTTACAATTTCAACCCTGTAATTTGTATTTTAGAATAAATTGTAATTCTCTGGACATCCTATTATTCAAGAAAAATAAATCAAGGGTCTTGTTAATAAATGTTATATGGGCACAATTAAAGATTAGTAAATTTTCAATTATTTAAAAAGCTAAAAAAAATAGCATAAAACTCTATATATTTGCACATTTTCTTCCATACTCTTTTACTTTAAATCATTGACATAATATGATGAATTTTTATTTATTTATACAATATAGGTTTTGTAAGGTTGAATTTATTCAATCATGTGTTGGCTTTATTCCGTGCTAAATTTGCTTGTAATTTAGCAATTAGATACCTTGTATTTAGGTGAGATTTATGTAAGGATAGTGTGTGAGAGAGTGTGAAGAAAACTCAAGATGTGTGCAATTTAAAGGAGTCTCGCGACTGGATCTCGCAACTGGCAAGTCGCCAGAATGGCACACGTGTGAAGCATGCAGGGGAGCTGAAGAGTCACGACAGCTAAAGCACTACAGGATAAAACTTCCAATCTGGCCAGACAGTTAGCTCGCGACTCAAACTCGCGACTCGTTCCAGTCGCGAGGTTGAGTCACCAGAATGCCCTATTTGGTTGAAACATGACTTTTTGCATTCCTCATACACATTATTATAAATACTCTTATACCCACGAAATGTAGAGAGCTTCTAGAGAGAATTTTGAGAGAGAAACCCTAGAGAAAAACAAGATTGACTCATCCACAATCTTTATCATTTGATTCTCCAAATTCCTCTACTCTCACCCTCTCCATTAACATATCATTGAGAGGTACATTTACCATTTATCTCACCATACCCATATCAATGAGGAGGTGTTTTGGTGCTTGGGAAGCAGTTCAGAGAGGACCAATTCATTTGGTTGATGCAATGGGCTTATTGCGGGATCCGGTTAGCTAGAGAAGACAAGGTTCGGCGTAACCCTGTTGGAGCAAGAAGCTTGGAGGGCTTAGGTGCACTGGGTAGATTAGGCTTGCAGGGTCTTCTGCTATTCATGTATCCCAACTTCATTCTCTAGTGGATTATTGACCGCTTAAAGGGCGGCGGAGAGGTTTTTCACCGAGTACTTCAGTTTCCTCTTTGATAACACATTGTCGTGTTATCTTTGTATTTGCATCTCTCTTTCCTTTCTCTTTACCTTTTAATTGCTTCTGTGTTTGTAATTAATTATGGTTTAGAGTGTGTTACCAATTTGGATATAGCTTATATTTCATATTCCGCACATATATTATTTGATTATAAGCTTGTGTTGGTAATTTTGTATTTGGGGGTCTAAACGTTCATTGGTGTTTTATAACCTATTTGAACTTTTAGGTTTTTATATAGACTAGGATCATGCATGTTCTAGAGAACGATCAAGCTAATTTCCATAACCAAAAAAAAAAAAAAAAAAAAAAAACCCAAAATGGTAGATATATGAAATTAATTCATCAATTTCAAGTATCTTTGTTCAAAATGATGTGAAAACTGTGGTTTAAAAAGTGTTGTTGAAACACATGTTTAAAGTATTCATTATGCAAAAAAAGTGTTTGGTACCCTGTTTTAAATAACATATTTTAAAATGTAAAAAAAAAAAAAAATTGTGTATTTGGTGTGTGTGTGTGTGTGTGTTTTTTTTTTTTTTTAATCTTACAAGCACAGTAAAAGCATATTTATTTTATTGGAAGAGAGAGAAACTCCCTCGTTACCAATGCACACCCTTTCCTTCTCTCTTTTCTTTTCTCCTCTACTACTCCATCTCTCTTTACTTTTTTTCTGTCCTCAAAACCCATTGCTTGACCCTCTCTCTCAATGGTTCCAGAAAATAAAACCCAGGTGAAATTTCAAAGGTGAGAAATTTCTTGGGTTTTGTTCTCCTTGTTGACTTGCCATTTTCTCATTGATTTTTCAAATAAAAGCTCTTCACTGATACAAGAAAAGAAACCATGTGAAATTTCAAAAAGAGCTGTGAGATGTGAAACTTTTTCATGGGTTATGATTGAGTGGAAAATATCCTTACTTGTACAGTTTGTGCTTTTGTTCTCCTTGTTGACATGCCCTTTCCTCTTAAATTTTTTTAAATAAAAAGATCTTCAATAATACAGGAAGAAAAATTCATTAGAATTTTCAAGAAGAGCTGTAAGATGTGGAAATTTTCTTGGGTTCTGTTTGTTTAGATTGATGGAAGAAATCATTGACTTGAGACATTGAGGGAAGCAAGTGTGAACTGAAGGAGACAGTGAGAGAAAAGAGTGCTAGAGAGGTGACAGAGAGAGAAGTCTGTTTAAGTGTTGTCTAATCAAGTGGGACCCGTGGGTTCCAGTTAGCCTAACTAGTAAAATCTCTGATGATTGAATAAGAGATCTGGAGTTCAATCTCTGCCTACACTAAAAACTGATTGATATCTTGGTCTAATGATAAAAGAGCTATTATTAGAAGCGGACGTCATAGGTTAAAACTGTTGGGAAATTTAGACCCCGGTTGATAGAATTAACAAGTTTTAAATCCAAGTTGTTAATTAGATTTATTATGAATAAACTTGTTAAAACAAACAAACATCAATATCATGTCAAAATCATGCAACGGAAAAATAAATAAGACAAGATATGATGACTCAGGAAAACCAATGAAACCAACCAGTTTCATAGTAAAAAACCTGGGGGGAAACCTTCCCGAAAAGCATTCCACTATAGTAAAGAGAAGTTTTAGATCTAGTACAAAACCTTTGTCCCTAGACTCTACAATCCCCGTAGATGAACTCACAGCAGAAACCTTCTACCGCTTCAGAACCTCTGAACTCTTCAATATATGAATGCCACCCTTTGATGATGTACGAATCCCAGTACGTGACTAACCAATTGCGCAGATCCCAGTACGCGACTTCAATCACCAACTAGAAGAAGATTGTTGGCTGCAAAATTCTTCACTTCATCAACAATGAAGATCAAGAAGCACTTGGTTACAAAACCCTAAGGCGCAAAGACGCAGTAGCTTCTTTTAGAGAGAATAAGGCATCGGTCACCTTTTGCATATGTTCTCCTTGTATTCTCTTATGTGACGGCCTCTAAAATAAGCCTTATATAGGTTTAGGATTGTGAGAAAAGAAACCCTACACAAATACATAAGCTTGGCCCAAAAATCAGATCTGAAAATTCTGATTTCCGTAACCTCGATAGATAGCAAGTGTCGAGCAGGTGTCGAGGTTTAATGAGGCTTGACAGATACAGCTATCGAGAAGGTGTCGAGGAGATAGAAACTTTCTCAATCGATCCACCAAGTGTCCAGGAGGCATCGAGATTGCGATAAGGAAAAAGCTTAAGAATCTCGATAGATAGCCAGCTGTCGAGAAGGTGTCAAGCAGCTATCGAGCTATCTGTCCGCATGTGTCGAGCTATCTGTCCAGCTTTAATGAACACATTTTCTTCACTTGTTTCTTGGTCCAATCTTCATGGCTTTAATACTAGACTTGAACAACATGTTTCTTCAAGTATTAAACACATCTTAGATCTACCCAATTACAAGTAAAGTGCGTTTTGTCAAAGGATTAGCCAACTACATAAAATATGTCCTTAACAAAAACAATCTTTAAAAAAAAATCAAGTGGGACTCAAGGTTTTTATCATATTTACAAAAGTTCCATTAAATAATGTTATTTGAAAACTGAAAACTAGTAAAAGGAGTTTTCTGAATTGAGTGTTTAAACACCTTAATATGAGAAATGTAACTCAAACACTTCAGTAAAAAACAAATTTGCCAAGCGCATGTTTTTTTTTTAGGCCTACAGTTTTTAGTGTTTAAACACTTAAACACTAAAAATTGTTAGGAAACCAAAATTTGGGCCTCCTTATTGACCTAGAAACATATCTGAAAGAAAGAACTTGAAATGAAGAAGCCAAATCATGTTAAATTGTCTCTAAGCTGCTGGAAATTTCAAGTGTCTTTGTTTAAGTCGATGGAAAATAGTGTTTTAAATTTAAAATGAGTGTTTGTAAAAACTATTATGAGGAGTTGTGGTTGTAAAACAGAGTTTTGGATTTTAAAAACGTTCCTTTAAGTTCCTAAAACGTCTAACCAAACGGACCCTTCGAGAGATCATGTTTCTATTGATTGTAGCACAGTGGCGACTTCATGATTATTATTTAGGGTGATCAATAAGAAACATAAATTATACAAAATTCAAAACAAAAGAGAACTTGAATATATTGACGTTACAACAAAATAAAAACAAAAACCGAAATACATAAATTTTTACATTTGCTTTCTATGTGTAAGGTTGAATTTATTCAATCAAGTGTTGGCTTTATTCCGTGCCAAATTTGCTTGTATTTTAGCAATTAGATACCCTGTATTTAGGTGGGATTTATGTAAGGGTTGTGTGTGAGAGATTATGAAGAAAACTCTAGATGTGTGCAATCAAAGGAGTCTCGCAACTAGATCTCGCAACTGACTCGCGACTAGCAAGTCGCCAAAGTGGCACATGTATGAAGCATGCAGGGAACTGAAGGGTCAAGACAGCTAGAGCACTACAGGACAAAATGTACAATCTGGCCAGGCAGTTAGCTCGCGACTCAAACTTGCAACTCGTTCCACTCGCGAGGCTGAGTCGCCAGAATGCCCTATTTGGATGAAAACTGACTTTTCACATTTCTCACATACACTACTATAAATACCCTTATACCCACAAAATGTAAAAGAGTTTTCAGAGAGAATTTTGAGAGAGAAACCCTAAAGAAAAACAAGATTGACTCATCCACAATCTTCATCATTTGATTCTCCAAATTTCTCTACTCTTACCCTCTCCATTGACATATCCTTGAGAGGTATATTTTGCAAAATCCTTATCTCACCATACCCATATCAGTGAGGAGGTATTTTGGTGCTTGGGAAGCAGTTCGGAGATGACCAATTTATTTGGTTGATGCAATGGGCTTATTGCAGGATTCAGGAAGCTAAAGAAGACAAGGTTAGGCGTAACCCTGTTGGAGTAAGAAGCTTGGAGGGTTTAGGTGCATTGGGTAGATTAGGCTTGGAGGGTCTTCTGCTATTCATGTATCCCAACTTTATTCTTTAGTAGATCATTTGACCGCTTGGAGGGCGGCAGAGAGGTTTTTCGCCGAGTTTTTCGGTTTCCTCTTCAATAACACGTGTCGGTGTTATCTTTGTGTTTGCATCTCTCTTCCCTCACTCTTTATTTTTAATTGCTGCTGTGTTTGTGATTAATTATGGTATAGAGTATTTTACCTATTTGGTTATAGCTTATATTCATCATTCCGCACATATATTGTTTGTGTATAAGCTTGTATTGGTTTTGTTAAAATTGGGGGTCTAAACATTTATAAGTGTTTTACACACTAATTGAACTTTCACTATGATATTTCATATTTTGCATTATCAATCCTACAAGTTATATTTCTTTCAATGTGTATGGTCAAACAATCATTCATCTATTGAACTCCCATTTGATTGATTTATTTCAAATTTGTTAAGATCTAAATGAGTTTTTTCTAAAATTTAAGATTAACAAATTTCTACTTTTGTTGTTAGGCTTATTAATTTTTATTTTCCAAATTTTAGATCAAATTAGTTTATTATTGGGTTTTTTTTAATGATTAAAAATGCCAAGATATTGTTCAGATGATCATATTTAAACTTATTTCAACAAACCTTAAAAAAAATCTAAGGTCAGGGTGTTAAAATTTTTATTTAAGGAAGTCAAAACATTTTTTTTTTTTAATTTATATACAATTTTTTTTTTTTTTTTTTTTGAGCTAGTTCAAGTGGTTCATTTGAACCCTCTGGGCTCCAAGAGGAGCGACCCCTATTGTAGCAAGGTAATTAGTTTTGCATTAATACATGAGAAGTGCTATGCCTACAAACAATTTCATAACAATTCCACGACAATTTTATGAGAGAGGGAGAGGGTAATTGAACCCGTACAATTACTGATCTCAATTAGTGAATGATCACATTCTATCTTTTTTTTATGGAAGTGAAAATACTTGGGCTGGGTTGGGTTTCTACTTATATATTTGGAGGGTAAATAGGAGTACAGTACAATTTAACATTTAAGAGCATTCACATTGATAGTGCTAAATTTGCTAAAAAGCTATTTTAGCACTCAAATATTTTTTTTTATAACCCTACATCAATGGTGCTATAGCTAAATTTTTTTGGCTCACTGCTACAATAAACTATTACATGTAGCAGTTACTATCGACAGCTGCCAAACATAAAAAATTGATTTTTTTAATACCCAAGACTTCTCTCTCTCTCTCTCTCTCTCTCTCTCTCTCTCTCTCTCTCTCTCTCTCTCTCTCCATTCGCTGTGGGTTTTGTTAGCAGCATTTGCAATGGATCGCAAAATTGAACGTGGGTAGTGGGTTTGGCTGAGTTTGGTTTGTGTGGTTTCGAGTTTGGTGGGTTTTGGGGTGATTAGTGGTGGACTGGTGGTATGGCTATGGTATGGTTGGTGGCGGTGGTAGTGGATTCTGGCTATTGTTGTGGGTGTCGTTGATTTTGGCTATGGGTTTGGTTGTGGCAGTGGGTTGTAGTTGTGATGGTAGATTGTCGTAATTGGTTGTGGCCAGTGTTGATGGGTTTTTTTTTTTTGGTTGTGGATTGTGGTTGTTTGTTGTTGTTGGAGTGGTGGTGGAGATGATTGTGGCTTTGCTAAAACTTTTGTAGTTGTTTTTTATTATTTTAATGAGTTATTTACATTATTTTAAATAAAGTGGTAAGAATAAAAAATATAGCTATTGATAATAGATCTATTGTAAAATATGATGTTAAAATAGCTAAAATAGTCTTTTCAATTTTAAAAAGTTTAGGGACTGTTTGGTAATGTTATTCTAGTAATATTATTTGTATTTTTTTGAAAATATGTATGGATGAAAAAATGTGTAAAAACACCATATTAAACAACCTCTTAATTTTTTAGGACTTAATGCATCTCCAGCAGCAGATTAGGCAAATTTTTGTACTATTTAGAGAATGAACAGTAAATTTTACCTTTTAACTACCCACTTTTTCAAATACACTTTCTAACATATTCTCTATCTCATTTAAATATTACACTTGATGAGCTACTGTTATGAGCCAAAAAAAATTCCGAGTATAGAGAGTCCATTGGAGACCTATTTTGTAGATTTACTCTCTATAGTAGAGAGGATTTTGTGTTTAGCTCCCTGTTGGAGATGCTCTTTAAAAGTTTAATTTGTTAGTACCACAAGTGCGGATACTCTGTATACAAAATATACTTCTAAATATAAACGAATCTAGGAGCTAAAATAAGAACCATAAAAAACACAAGAACATCAATTACACGTCATATTATTTGTTTAAGGAATTACAGGGGCAAAGCTCCTACAGTCTGCCAATGATTTTTGCTGACCACCTTGACAGAAAAAGAAAGTTTCCGGACACCGGTACAAGCAGTTATCAACCAGCCTCACGTTTACAGAACCGGGTTGGAGCCCCATTAGAGGATCCGGTATGGGTCCGAACAAGTAGTTCCCTCCAAGCAACAGCCTCGTTAATGGTGAGATTCCGGGTCCGGGTATTACCGCTTTGAAGGCGTACTGGGTCGGTATCATACCCGTGAACTTGTTGTTCTCCAAGGACAAAGCGGAGAGCCTTGGCATTAACGCCATGAATGAAGGTAAAAAGCCTCGGAGCTCGTTGTTGCTCAGATCGATAGCTATGAGCTCGCTTTGTGTGCCTAAAGAAGCTGGGGCTTGTACGGAGGAGAACTGGTTGAATGAGAGAGTGAGTTGTTGCAGTGATGGGAGGTCGAAGAGAAGGGATGGTACTGAGCCACTGAGTCGATTGTGACTTATATCGATTACTTGTAAATCACCCAAAGTTCTGAAACTCTCTGGGATTATTGTTCCTTCTAAGCTGTTGTTTCTCATGGAGATTTGAACCAGCGAAGATGGAAAAACCCACGGGATTTTGCCGGAGATGGCATTGTTGCTAGCGTCCAAAAAGGAAAGGTTGTTCAAAGAACCCAACTCGGGAAACTCGCCTGTGAGCTTGTTTGATTGGAGTTCGAGTCTTTTTAAGCTCACTAGGTTGTTGAAACTCGCTGGAATTGCTCCCTCCAGCTTGTTGTTATCGAGGTAAAGCTCCTCGAGCTCAGTGAGTGAGCTAATCGAGGTGGGTATTTCGCCGGAGAACGAGTTCATTGAGAGACCGAGTCGACGCAGACGAGTCAGGTTAGCGAGCGAATCAGGAATTGGACCAGAGAAGAAGTTGTTGGGGAGGTCAAGGGTGTCTAAGTAAGGGAGGTTCCAAGAAATGGAGGAGAGTGAACCGTTGTAACCCGCCTGGTCAAGACTAAGTTCGGTGACTCGGCTCGTTTCTGAGACATTGAGGTCGCAACGAAACCCGCACGTGAACCGGTTGCTGAAGAGGTTGTCGCATGGGTCAACATTGAAGTCCCAGGAGCTAATGCATGAGCCTGGACTCACTGAGTTAGAGTCCAACCCGTTCTTCAGCTCCTTCAAAACCTCTATATCCCCCCAATAAGTTTTTGATTCTGCTCTAAACGATAGCACCATAACCATAATAACTAGCAGAAGAACCATAGAAGAAGAAGATAGAGAGAGTTTTGGAAAACCCATTTGCTATTTTTGAATTTTTTTTTTTAACTCTTGAGGGAATGAGTGGAAACTGGGAATTTTTAGTTTAGATTATCCGCGAGAGAGAGTGAATCAGGGGCGTTGGATTGGGGACATTGGAATGAGAACTATGATGGTAAAAAGAGAGAGAGGGAGAGAGAGAGAGAGTTGAAGTTGAAAGGAGTGAAGGAAAAGGACTATTTTGATGAGATGTGCTTTACGTGACTGAGTGGTTTCACGGGCAAATGTCAGAACTTGTCTTCAATGATTCAATATTTGGTTTGGAGTCTTTGGACTTTGGATTTTGAGATGATTATGGATATGGGTAGAGAGAAAAAGAGAGAGAAGGGAAAAGCTGGCTTTTTGGGTCAGTGTTTGTAGCCGTAGCGACACTTTAACTCATTATATACGGACGCGTGTTTAATTGAGTCCCCCTTGCTTATTTGAGTTGTCTTCTTCTAACTTCACAGCTTATAGGGTCTGTTTGGGAGGAAGAGTAGAAAATTGGGATGATGAAAAATTATTAAGAGGATAGAAAAGTGCGATGATAGAAAATATTTAGTTTTTCTTCGGGTGCATTTGGTTGGAGAGATGAAAAAATGGAAGGATGAAAAACTATTTTGTTTGGTTGAAAAGAAAAGTGAGAGGATAAAAAATGTAGTTTATATAAATTAACTATTATACTCTTATTACATAATAGGTAAGAAATAGATTTATTTGTACTTATTGAATAATATTGTGATAACATTTCTCAAGATTTTTTTTTTCTTTATATCATTTGTCCTTTTTCAGCCTTCTTCTCATCCATACGTTTTATTTATTTATTTATTTTTTATTCACGTTGTCCTTATATCTCTATCTCCCTTCTTTTATTTGCTTTGTCTTCCTCATTCAAGAACGTTCCAGGCTTCCAGCACTACACTAGTAGGTGCAACTCTCATTCTCCAGTGCTCTCTCTCTGACTTTTTTTTTTTTTTTTTTTTTTTTAAAAAAAACTTGATTCCAGAGGGCATTTTTGTAAAAATGCCATAAGTCCACTTTTCTCTCCACAATTTTCCTCCCGATTTGGGAGGATGAGATTTGTTGGCCTGGGAGAGAAAATTTTCTCCCGGGTTTTCCATCCTCAGTGTTTTCCTTCTTTTGCCAAGCAGTGAAAACCACTATTTTCCACCCACTTTTCTTCCCTATGTTTTCCATCCTCCCTAAAATCACCCCAACCAAACATAGTGATAATCTATGACTCCGGTTAAAAATATATTTTATCAGTTCGGCTAAATTTTACATTGGTTAAACGGTTACACTTTCCAAAAAAAAATAATAATAATAATTTAGGGCAATCTACACTATTCTAGAGTAACTTCTATAAGGGTTTTTTTATTATAAATATTTTAACAAAAAATTTTAAATAGTAAATTGTTATTGTTATTTTTTTGTTTATCATTAACAACCAATAATTACTTGTCATTTAAGATTCGTTGGAAAAGTATTATGAAAGACATTATGGACATAATATTTCTATTTTTTAAATAAGTTTTAGTATATAATTTTTTTTCAATTTTTAAATGAATTGTGATATAAATCTCAAAATATTATACCACCACACAATTAGTTCATAGAAGTTTGACCTGCCTCATTAATAGATAGTGAAATAATCTAACAAAACACTGAGATTATCACTTCATAATTTTTAAAAAAAATTATAAATTAAAGAGATATTTATTAACTTTTTGTTACTTTTCAATAAAATGAGACTTGATTAAGTAGGTGTCAAAAACAACCAACAAAGAAATAGTGAGGATAATATTTGATCTACACAACTAATTTCTAAAACATAGGGAAAAGTAATCCACAATAGGAGATCAAAGAAACAAGTTGTAAGTCTAAAATGATCAAATCAAGCTCTTATATATGGAGGAACAATGTTTTCGAGGTACATGAGTAGGGCTGTAAGACTGAAAATACTTAAAACAAACTCTCTGACTTTTCTTTCTCTCTCTTGTTCTTACCTAAGCTTTATCTCTCCAATTTTTTGAACCTCTCCATCTATTGCTTCCCCCCTCCCTTTTATAGCCGTTTCTCCCCTCTCCTCCATCTTCCAGTTGTCTAGCCACCAAGTGGATTTTTATGGGGCTACTTGTCCCATCATCCCTCTACTATACTATTTCTTGATTATGAAGAAAGACTTTTGGGAGTGTTTCTACTGTTCAAGTCAATCATTTAGTATTGAATGTGACTGACAGTAGGTGAGGGGTCTCATTAATGCAAAGGTGATTGCTCAATTGGTCCCTTTGTCTTCCTTGTCGTGTTCCTCAGGGTGAGTTCGATGGAAGGGGAGATCTTGGTTTAGAAGGGAGCTGGTTGACCGTAGTTCCTTTATTACTTCAAGAAAAGGTTTTGTCTGTTACCTCGGTAATGGATCTCAAGGAAGGAAGTTAGCTTGGATCTCCACAGTGGTGGGCCCAGATGGTTTCCCTTCATTCATAACCACATCTTGGACTGGGCCCATCCTTTAAAACGATTTATTGGGCTTTTGATTTTCGGCCCGAGCTCACTTTCATCCCTCCACAGGTGCACTTTGACACCGTAAACAAAAACCATACTATTTATACACATCAACTTTAAAATGTTAAAAGTTCATAAATAAAAAAATTTTAAAAAAAACATTAAAATGTTGAAAGAAATTAACAATAACTTGGATTTGGATTAAAAACGGGAGATTGTAGCATAAGAGAGAAAGCGAGGTGAAAGAAAGTCCATGCTTGACAGTTGAAAGGTTAAAAACATGCTTAACTGAACAAGAATGATAAATTAACCATAATTCTTTGTCCCCCACTTCATGCCAAATTTTTGGTTTTATAATATGTATGCCCTCTAGCTCTTGCTCTAGAGTGTAAAGAGAGTAGAGGCCACTCGGTATTATATCCTAAATGCAAATTTAAGCTAGTTGTCTGTTCTTAAGTACACATTTATCATTTTACTATAGGAATTCATTCAATTGGTAAAATAGAATAAGCCCTAAATCTACCAATCAACCCCAAAACCTTATCAAATTAGTTTTTGTATAAATGTGCAACAAAATTCATTCACGTATACTCAGTATTGTCGAGTCATCTCATATCGGTAAGGTGTGATATTGAGAAGGGGTTTATCACTTGCTCCGCGACACTAATTGCCGCATGCAGTTTTGGTGTTAGCGTGTGAGTGTATTCCCTTATCTCATCCTCCTTCCCCTATATGTGTGTGTGTGTGTGTTTCTCAAATAAAAAAAGATACTCAGTGTTGTCGAGTCATCCCACATCAGTAAGATGTGATATTGTGAAGGGGATTATCACTTGCTCCGCGACACTAACTGCCGCATGCAGTTTTGGTGTTGGCACGTGAATGTATTCCCTTATCTCATCCCCCTTCCCCTATATATGTGTGTGTGTGTGTTTCTCTAATAAAAAAAATTCATTCACGTGTATACAGTAACCATGTTACACCATTGACACTATTTATTTTGCATGTAATTTTTTTTCCCCCCTTTATGTATTCTGATTAAGGAAGAAAGCAAATATTAATTGTTGTGTGTGAATAAAAAAAACAATTAAAAAAATCAAGAACAGGTCATAGCTTAATTAGAACCATCATCCTATTCTAACGTCTTAACTAGGACCCGTTTTAGAACATCAGAACTTCATAGCTTTATCATCAAAATCTGCTTTTTACTAAAATATTTGGTAACGGAATCAACAAATTCCAATCATGTCTTGGAAAAACAGAATCAAACAAGTCTTAATCCTGAAGGAAAACAGTGGTCGTTGGCGATGAGAATCAAATGCCAGCATATTACATTAATTGTAGTTGTTAAGAGGTATCTCAAGCTGGTGGGTGGTTTGGGCATCCAGTGAGTCTCTAATGGTAGTTGCAATATGTACATCTATTATTTCTAATGAACTTTGACTTTTAACAGAGTTTTGAAAGAAAACATAATTCCAGGGTGTGGATTCGCGGTTGGTACTTAACAACTACACTAACAAATAATAATGCTAAACAAAAGAATTCTTTCTATAGTGTATTGCTTTTCATGATTATCTTAGCGTCAAAAAGTGTTCATGAGTCATGAACTTAAGCCATGTAATAATTAATAAACCGTTAGGCAAGATGCTGATATACACAAATATATTTTAAGCAAGGAAGGCTGAAAAGGCCAAGAGATTAAGCTTGCTTTGCATCTCTATAAATAAAGCATATAGCTTCCTAAAGCTTGTGATGATGCCGAAAAAAAACCACCAGTGAGCCACACGATACTCGCATACTCTAAACAGCACCTGCACAACAAAAAGGATAGGACCTAACAGAGAGCACCGGTGTGGTGCCGGCCAAATACCCTCCGAATGTCAAGTTAGAACTTCTTACAACTCTAGAGTGCTAGAGAGGGGTTGATTATGCGTACCTTAATTTGTGAGGATATTGGGGATTTTATAGTAGTAGAGGGTTGACCACCTCTTCCTTGGGCTAGAAGTCCTTTCCTTATAAGAATCCTTATGCGCGTATATTGCGGAATCCTTTCCTTGTAGAAGACTAGCATTGAGCGTGGGATACAAGTCATTTCCTTATATACTCCTGCGTGGTGGCCAAGCAAAGGTTTTATTAGAACCGTCAGCTTCAGGACCGTCAACTTATCCTATTCCCTTCAGCCATATCGGCGTCAGCCTTTCGATGGTGTTAGCCCCTTGATGTGCTTCACGGACTTCCTTCCACGACCCTATCGCATCACTATCCGTCAGCTTTAGGGTCTTTAGTTTTTTCCATAACTTATCCCGTCAGCCTAAGCTGTAGGATCCATTCCATGAGCAAAGCTGACGGGTTAAATTTGGAGCGCCTTGCATGCTATAATTTTACTTATCAGTTGCCCCCTACTCCATATCCCCATTAGTTTAAACTAACGGGTTATGGAGTTACATTTTTCGTTGCTAACTTTCACTTTGGCCAGGAGAGAGAAAATAATTCAAAGGTGATTCCTCGAGCAGCCATTATTAAATGCTCGGACACGTGGCGCATTCTAGTTAGCTCCGCTTTTGGACGAGGGCGTCGCTTCGTCTTCTGTGCATTTCCCCTTTATATATAACCCACCTCTTTCCCTCATTTTTCCTATTTCATCTTTACTGATTCCTGGAGAGAAGACTCGTCACCTTTGTTCCGTTAATTCTCCTACATCGTCGCCTGTGTTGCTGCCGTTGCTTCCAAAGCCGTCACCCGTTTTAAGAAACTCGTAAGTTCTTTTTTCTTTGTTTGTATATGCTTTATTTCGATTGGTTTCTCTATAGCGAGGTCATCATCTTAGGTGCTTAGAATAAATTCGTCACTTGTAGGTAGTCAGATGTCAAGTGACGCGTTGAGTGATCAGTCGTCGGTCCACGATGAAGCGGGCTACGACGAGGTATTTGGTTCAGGTTATGAGTCCGAGAGCTTTTCCTAGTCGTCAGAGAGGGAGACGTCAGCCCAATCTCTTGACGAGGAGGTAGGGAGTCACGGAGATGAAGGTCAGGAGGAGGTAGTAGGTGAGGAGGGTGAAGTTGAGGTGGAAGAAGAGAGAGATAGTGATGGAGATGAAGGTGAAGATGAGTCTTGTGAGGGAACTTCAGGAAGTCCTGGAGGTAGCCGTCCCTTCATCCTTCCCGAGGAATGGGCCGTCAATAAATTTTTACCAAAAATGAGTGATAATGTCTTGAAAGAGTTGCGCGGCCGTTTCCAAATCCCAAACCACATCCCTATTCGTCTCCCCAGGGAAAATGAAAAATGCTATACGGGGAGAATCGCAGACGTCGGTATGTATGATGCCATGTTCGCTGCGGGGCTCAGACTGCCCCTGACGGCCTTACACCGTCAGCTGGCTGACTTTCTGGGGTTGTCCATTAGCAAGATTGCTCCAAATTCATGGAGGATCTTTATAAGTGTTGAGATCTTATGGGGTCGTCTGAGTGGAGGACACCGTCAACTTTCTTTAGATGAATTCTTCTACTGCTATAGACCCCAGCACCTTACTTCTTCTAAGGGGATGTACCATTTTGCCGTTAGGGAAAGGGATTTGAGATTAGTGTATGAGATGCCAGATTCAAATAGAGACTGGAAGAGTAGGTACTTTTTTGTTAAAGGGACGGACTGGGTGTGCCGTCAAGAAGAATGGGAGACGATGCCCCGTGGTTATTTTGATAATACCTGGGCTTTCGTCAGGGATTCAGGTTTTAGTCGACAGGTTTTAGCCCCATCAGCTTTTACATATATTTGTTTATTTATTTTTTGAAGTGTCTTAACGTCGTCAACTTGTTTTTCTCTTCAGCCAACACTCGCCCTCTTATAACTAAAGAGCAAGGGGATTTTATCTGTCGGGTTCTAGAGATTCCCTTAGAGATTCCCTTAGGGATTTTATCCGCCGTCAATTTTTCTCATATATGTCTGTTATCTTTGCAGAGATGGAGGCAGCTAAGCAACGGATAAGGGTTGCTGCTGCCCGTCAAAAGGAGGAGAAGAGGGCAAAGGGGGAATTGACATCCTCGTCAGCCCTCAAAGCCGTCACTAAGGGTCCGTTGAAGAGGAAACCCGATGGGAAGGATGACCGTCCCCTTAAAAAGGTGGCCGTCACTTCTGGAAATGAGCCCCTAGAGAAGTCACCCCCCAAATTAGGCCATGGAGCAGGAAAGGGGGTGATAACTTCTTCCGGTCCTGTCCTTGAGGGGCCCCGTTGCCTACTGACGCACAAGGATTATGCTTTCAAAAAGGTAGAATCGTTCATAAAACCGACGGATATAGATCCTTGTACTTTGTTGGGGACGGAGGACTTGGGGGCGTCAGCTTTGTTTGACCTAGCACGAGTAAGCTGTCTCCCCTAGCTAGCTTTTCTCTTATATTTTTCTTGTTTATTGACTGACAGTTGTGTCCTTCTTAGGCCTTGGTATGTGTAAAAGCGCTCCAAGACCGGTGTGTGGCCAAGGAAGGTGTCATCACTCGCGTTAGTAAACATAATACTAACTTATTGAACCAGCAGGCGCAGTACAAGGAGGCCATCCGTCTCCTGAACGTTGAACTGAAAGAGACAAAGCAGAAATTGGAAGAGGCGGGTCGTCAGAAGGAGAAGTTAGAACAAGAGCTGACGACCCTTCGTAAGCAGGTGGAAACAGCTGGGGCTGACGTGGTCCAGAGATTCAAGGCGTCAGATTCCTTCATTGATTCCTGTGGTGGATACTACGGTACTGGATTTGATGACTACCTTAAGCAAGTTGCGTCAGCTTTTCCTGAGTTGGATTTATCTGGGATCACCTTGGATGATCCCCCGCCGATGACACCTGCTCATAATGTTGTCGTTGTTGAAGGTGATGACTCCAAGGATGCCCCTCTTAAAGATAGTGGCGTCGTTTTGGCTCAGCCTACTGCGAATCCTCCCGTCACTATTTCCAACCCTTCCGTTGAGGTTCTAGACGTGGAAAATCCTCCTATTCAAAAAACTTCAAGTGACGCTCCAGCTGCCCGGTCATAGCTCTTCTTTTTTTTCTTCTTCTTTCTCTTTTTTTCTTTTTCTTTTTTTTTTTTTTTTTTTTTTTTTGTTTAATTTGCAAGCAATGTTTCTAAGTGCCCCCTTGTTTCTGGGGCGTCTGTTTGTAAGTGACATGCTTTCGTTTGTGATGCTTGGTAATCGTCTTTTTTGTTATGTATGCATTATCATTTATCTTTGTGCTTCTATTTTTGAGGGGCGTTTGCTTTGTAGACTCAACAGCTATTTTCTAGTCGTAGGCTAGGCCCGTCAGCCTAGTCGTGGATCACGATTTAATGGCACTGATTCGCCATTTTGATGCATCATAATGGATCCGTCTATTCTTGTGATGCCGTCAGCTTATTGAGGTCGTTGACCATTGTTGTTTGTAGGGTGCTCTAGTAGAGCCGTCAGCTCCAGTGACCTTGTTTATTTTATTAAGTAATGGGTGTCTATTTATGACGTTGTCAGCTTAGTGAAGCCGTCAACTTTAGTGGTCATTTTTATGTGAAGGGCGTTCTTAGTGGAGCCGTCAGGTCTAGCGACCTTGTCTACTTTATTAAGTAATGGGTTCGTCTGTTTTATTTTATTGACTAACAAACCCTTTTGTCCCTTTAAGGGATTTTTAATCATCTTTTCATTCTTTTGGGGTGAAGTTGTCCGCGTCATGGGCCAATATTGGGCTTGTTCGTTTAAGGGTATGATAAGTCCGTCGACTTCATAACCTTTTTATTCATTATGGACTAGACTATTGATGAGCCCATCATTTGTACGGGACCATTAGTTTTATAGCCTTGTCCATATTATGGACTTGGTGAGCTTATCTTTTTACAATCTCGTTACTTTGATGAGACCGTCAGCTTAGTTGGCCGATATTTTTTCATCCCTTTGGGATAAATTGATGCTATGTAGTTTTTGTATAGTGAAGTCATCTTTTTCTTATGGATTTGTCTGTATTTGAACCTGGTTTCTTGCCTATTCAAGGGCTTCAACCATGCTTCATCCTCTTGGGATGGATCCGTCTATCTTACGGGCTTATAGTCACCTACTTTTGCAAACTTAAGGTCGTCCACCTTTTAGGGACTTGGAATCTTTTTACTTTTTATGGACTTGAGGTCGTCCATTTTTTGCAAACTTGTAAATAAAAAACGTTAGCCGTTCTGAATAAACTCCTCTTATTGCTTCATAGAAAAAAGTAGTTCTAAAAAAAAACCTACCCTTTGGGCTTATTGTAGCAAAAACTAAAGTAAACGATAAATTTGAGGAGTATAACTAAAATTTGCTGCGGTAAACTATAAATGAAAAAGGGGTGGTTGTTCTCTACGTCGTCATCTCTACTGGTAGTACTTCCGTAAGTGTTCAGCATTCCAAGGATGTGGCAGTTTCCGTCCGTCTAGCGTCTCCAGGTGGTAGGTGCCCTTCCTCTGCCACGCCATGACTCAGTAAGGCCCTTCCCAATTTGGGCCGAGTTTCCCTTGGGTTGGGTCTCTTGTAGCACCCATGACTTTCCTTAGAACGAGGTCTCCAACCTGGAAGTTTCTGTGTCGGACCCAAGAATTGTAGTGCTTGGCCATGCGGTCCTGGTACCTTGCGAGCCTTTGTTCCACTGTCGCCCTAACTTCATCTACTAGATCGAGCTGTAGACGTATGGCCTCTTCGTTTTTGCTCTCGTCATGGTTGTGCACCATGTAGCTTGTGAGTCCGACTTCGGTTGGGATGGCTGCTTCGCTCCCGTATGTTAGTCAGAACGGTGTTTCTCATGTGGGCGTCCTCGTCGTTGTCCTATATGCCCAAAGTATGCTTGGCAGCTCTTTAGGCCATATACCCTTTGCCCCCTCGAGCCGAGTCTTGATAATCTTGAGCGAGGATCGGTTCGTGACTTCGACCTATCTGTTAACTTGAGGGTGGGCGGGGAGGAGTAGTGGTTTTGTATCCCCAACTGCAAGCAAAAGTCCCGAAAAGAGTCGTTGTTGAATTGCTTCCCGTTGTCCGAGACTAAGACTCTAGGGATGCCAAACCTGCATATGATGCATCTCCAAACGAAACTTCGGACGCTCTTCTCCGTAATGGTGGCCAAGGCTTCAACTTCCACCCATTTTGTAAAGTAGTCGATGCCTACTACTAGAAACTTCAACTGTCGTACCGTTGTATAGAATGGTCCCATAATGTCTAGTCCTCATTGAGCAAACGGCCATGGGGTCGTCATTAGGGTTAATTCTTCGGTTAGTCGTCTAGTGACATTGCTGAACCTTTGGCACTTGTCGCAAGTCTTGACATAGGCCTCGGCATCCTTCTGCATGGTGGGCCAAAAGTACCCTGCCTGCACTAGCTTGTGCACTAATATTCTCGACCTTGAATGATTTTCGCAGATTCCCTCTTGTATCTCTCTTATGACGTAGTCTGCTTCTTCAGGTCCTAAGCATCTCAGGTATGGGCGGGAGAACCTCTTTTGTACAGGACGTCTCTTATTAAGATAAACCTCGCTACTTGGACCTTCAGCTTCCTTACAGCCTCCTTTCTGTCTGGCAATACGCCGTTTTTCAAGTAAGAAACTAGCGGCGTGGTCCAATTGCTTTCGGAGCCTATTTCCTGCATATCGATGGAATCTATTAGTGGAGAGAGCTGAACAAAAGATAGTACATTATCCAGGGTGGTCATATGTTCGGCTGAGGCGGCTTTGGCCAAGCGGTCGACTTGCTCGTTTTCTCCCCTGAGGATCTGTATGATTTTGGCCTTCAGCTCGTCTACCCTCTTCTTTGCTTGGTCCAGATACTTCTTCATTCTTTCGCCTCGACACTCGTAGTCCCCGTTTATCTGGTTGGTGACGACCTGAGAATCACAGTAAATGACCATGTTTGCAGCTCCTGCAACTTTGGCGAGATCAAGCCCCGCTATTAAAGCTTCGTACTCCGCTTCATTATTGGTGGTAGGGAAATCTAGGCGGACCATACACTCGACCGCATCCCCTTCGGGTGACAGTAGTACGATGCCGGCTCCCCTAGCCTGCTTGTTGGATGATCCGTCTACATGTATGCTCCACAAAGGAGACTCCTCTGCCCCCCCCCCGTCCTCGCCATTTATGAACTCTGCTATGAAATCTGCGACGGTCTACCCTTTAATGGCGGTTCGTGGGCGATACTGGATGTCAAACTCGCTCAACTCTATGGCCCATAGTACCAATCGGCCAGCAACTTCAGGGTTGCTCATTGCCCGCCGCAAGGGCTTGTCGGTTAAGAGGATCACCATGTGGGCTTGAAAATATGGTTTGAGTTTGCATGCTGCCGTGACCAGTGCGAAGGCGAGTTTTTCCATGGGAGGGTATCTTTCTTCGACATCGCGAAGTGCCCGGCTGGCGCAATACACGGGCTTCTGCACTCTTTCTTCTTCTCTGATCAAGGCGGCGCTGACGACAGCAGGGGAGACGGCCAGATAAAGGTAAAGCTCTTCACCGGGCTGCGAGGGACTTAGCAATAGCGGGGAAGAGAGATAAGTTTTTAACTCCTCAAATGCTTGCTGACATTCGGCAGTCTACTCGAACAATTTCTTCAATGTGTGAAAGAAGGGTAAGCATTTATTCGTTGCCCTTGACACAAATCTATTCAGCGCCGCTATTTTGCCATTGAGGCTTTGTACTTCCTTCACATTTTTTGGGGGTGCCATCTCAATTATGGCCCGGATCTTGTCCGGGTTGGCCTCGATGCCCCTCTGCGACACCATGAATCCTAGGAATTTTCCTGCCGTCACTCCGAAGGCGCTCTTTCCTGGATTAAGCTTCATGTTGTAAGAGCGAAGAGTGTCGAGTGTTTCCTTGAGGTCTTCCAAGTGATCTTCCTCCCTTCAGCTTTTCACCAGCATATCGTCAATGTAAACTTGGACATTTCTCCCTATCTGATGTGCGAACATCTTGTTCATAAGCCTCTGATACGTCGCGCCTGCATTTTTTAGGCTGAATGGCATCACCTTATAACAGAAGAGGCCTTGACTAGTTACGAACGAAGTTTTCTCCTGATCAGCTTCATGCATTCGAATTTGATTGTAACCGGAGAAAGCGTCCATAAAGCTTAACAGCTTGTGCTGAGCCATAGAGTCTACTAGAATGTCGACCCGTGGGAGGGGATAGCTGTCTTTGGGGCATGCTTTGTTCAGGTCGGTAAAGTCCACGCACATCCTACATTTTCCGTTTGCTTTCTTGACCATTACCACGTTTGCTAACCAGTCGGGGTAATACACCTCCCTAATGAAGCCTGCCTCTTGTAGCTTGCTGACTTCTTCTGCTATCGCTTGGTCTCGTTCCTGGGCAAAGACCCGCTTCTTCTGTCAGACGGGTGGACAGGATGGCAACACATTCAGCCTATGTACCATGACTGAAGGGTCAATTCCTGTCATATCCTCATGGCTCCAAGCGAACACGTCCTGATTTTCCTTAAAGAAAGCTACGAGTGCTGAGTGAACCGCCGAGCTGGTGAGAGTGCTAAGCCTGGTGGTCCTATCCGTCCTGGAGCTATCGAGGAGTATCTCTTCGAGCCTCTCTGCGAGTTCTACCCCCATCCGTTGTTCTTCTATGCTCATCGTTTTCAAATGGTCGTCCATTTCCAGCATCGCAATATAGCATTCACGCGCGGCTATTTGGTCCCCTCGCAATTCCCCTACTCCGTATTCAGTGGGGGATTTAATCATTAGGTGATAGGTCGAAGCTACGGCCTTCCAAGAGTTAAGGGTAGGTCGCCCTATAATGGCATTGTAGGCAAAGGAGCAATCGACCACAAGGAATGTAACATCCCTAGTGATTTGTTGAGGGTAATCTCCAATGGTGACCGGCAATGTGACCGCGCCTAGGGGGTACACCTTGGTTCCTCCGAACCTGACGAGTGGAGCGTTGGCCGGGGCTAGTTGCTCTTTACTGATCCGTATCTATTGGAATGCTGGGTAGTAGAGAATATACATAGAGCTCCCGTTATCGACTAAGACTCGGTACATGTTATAGTCTCCTACCTGGATGCTAACGACAAGCGCATCGTCATGTGGGTGGTGGAGACGTCGGGTGTCTTCTTTCGAGAAGCCAATAAGAGGGTTGTCGACTTGCGACATCTTTGGGATGGCGCCTGTGTGCTAGACGTTCTGGACCATCCTAAGATAAGTCTTTCGAGCCCTTTTTGATAAGTCGTTGGCAGCTGCGCCCCTTACAACCATTCTTATGTCTCCCAAGGGTTGTCTCGGACGCTCGTTGTCTCGTCGGGGGGCTTGCTCTTGAGGGAGCGGATCTATCCTTTCCTTGCTAACGAACTTCTGCAACTTCCCTTGCCTAATAAAGGCTTCAATCTGCTGTTTCAAGTCATAGCAGTCAACTGTGTCATGTCCGTGGTCGCGGTGGAAGCGACAGTATCTGTCTCTAAACCGCTTATTGGGATCTCCCTTTAGCTTTCTAGGGAAAGTTAATGCCCCTTCGTCCTTGATTTGCATTAGGACTTGGTCGATTGGGGTGGTTAGTGGAGTGAAGCTTGTGAACCTCCCCGTAGGGGGCTTGGAGCGTCTATCATCCCTTCGCTCTCCGGTTCTCTCCATCTTCCGCCCTCTTTCCTGTCGGGTATCTTCCTGCCTTTCTCTCTTCTTGGATTTTTCTTCGCGAGCTAGTAGAGCGTCTTCGGCATTCATGTACTTGGTGGCCCTGTAAAGCACGTCTGACATAGTTTTTAGGTCGTTCTTATATAGCGAAAATAAGAACTTACCCTTCCTCAGTCTATTCGTAAATGTTGCCATGAGTATTTTGTCGTCGGCCTCGTCAATCGAAAGTGCTTCCTTATTAAAACGTGCTATGTAAGATCTCAGTGTTTCATCTTCCCGTTGCTTGATACTCATCAAGCATGCAGTAGACTTTTTGTACCGGTGTCCCCCAATAAAGTGCGAGGTGAATTAGGTGCTCAGCTCTTTGAAGGTACTGATGGAGTTGGGCGTCAGCCGACTAAACCAAATTCTCGCAGGGCCCTTCAGCGTTGTAGGGAAGGCCTTACACATAATCTCATCCGCTACTCCTTGAAGATGCATCAAGGTCTTGAAGGTCTCTAGATGATCAAGCAGGTCCTTGACTCCATCGTAGCTCTCAATCTGCGGCATTCGAAACTTCTGCGATAGGGGGAAGGAGTTGACAGAGGTGGTGAATGGCGAATCGGTTCGATGGACCAAATCGTCAAGGTCGCTAGACACCCGTCCTTTAAGGGCGTTCATCATAAGGTCCATCATTTCCTTCATTAATTGCATCTCCGCGACCATGTAAGGGGGGGCCATATCAAAACTGAAGGGACGACTAGTTTCCTGTCGTTCTTGTTGGTTTGGAGCGTTGCTGCCTTCAGGTCCCTCCTGGTTCCTTCTTTCAGTGCTGGTCCCTTCTTGATCATCTCTTCGGTTATTCGATGTTGGATTCTTCTGGCGCAACTATTCTTCCAAGTCGTGATTTTGTTTGGTGAGACGTTCCACAGCAGCGGCGAGAGTTTGAACTTGTCTCTCGAGGGCGGTCGCGGGTGATTCCTCTTCTTGAACGTCGTTTGTGGTTGCCATCGAGTGAGTGAGCACCATGCAACTCTTTTGTCCGGGAAACTACAGTATGGCTTGCGGATCAACAAAACGTTTTCCCACAAACGGCGCCAACTGATGATGCCGAAAAAAAACCACCAATGAGCCACACGATACTCGCACACTCTAAACAGCACCTGCACAACAAAAAGGAAAGGACCTAACAGAGAGCACTGGTGTGATGCCGGCCAAATACCCTCCGAATGTCAAGTTAGAACTTCTTACAACTCTAGAGTGCGAGAGAGGGGTTGATTATGCGTATCTTGATTTGTGAGGGTATTGGGGCTTTTATAGTAGTAGAGGGTTGACCACCTCTTCCTTAGGCTAGAAGTCTTTTCCTTATAGGAATCCTTATGCGTGTATATTGCGGAATCCTTTCCTTGTAGGAGACTAGCATTGAGCGTGGGATACAAGTCATTTCCTTCAGGACTGTCAACTTATCTTATTCCCTTCAACCATATCAGCGTCAACCTTTCGATGGTGTCAACCCCTTGACGTGCTTCGCGGACTTCCTTCCACGACCCTATCGCATCACTGTCTATCAGCTTTAGGGTCTTCAGTTTTTTCCATAACTTATCCCGTCAGCCTAAGCTGTAGGCTCCATTCCATGAGCAAAGCCAACGGGTTAAATCTGGAGCGCCTTGCATGCTATAATTTTACTTATCAGCTTGTATTTGTGTATTTATAAATGGTTAGAAATATTATTTATTAGTATGCAGTCCTTGTTGCTCGACCCAAGCCCCCTTGGTCTTAAATTAAGCTTGTGTTTCAAATTTAGATAAGAGGGAGAAAATATAGTCTCTCTCTCTATGCATAAAATTTTGGACTTTGGAGGACAGACCAAAAAATTAACCGACCAAAAAAAAAAAAAATAATCCTTAAGTATATGTTTTTATACTATATTAAATTTATTTTAAACATTGGCTTAGACCTAAAAGAGATGCAAGATTAGTAATTGAACAATTACCAAAAAATAAAAAACCGTCTAGAACTGTACTATAGAGTACTAATTAATTAGCAGAAAGCAACATGCTACAATTACTCCTAAAACAGTACATTGATCAGCCAAAACACCATTTTTATTGATCTTGCCAACCGCTCCATGTTCTTAGTTCTCACAATCCTTATTTCACCGATAAAACTAGGAATACAATAAAAAATTACAATAATTTTACAATATTTCCATCTTAGTCTATCTCTTTACATTGGCCTATCAATAGTAATAATTTTTTTTATAATCCGTTTGTGAGGTGGTAGGCAAATTTAGAAATGTTATGAAGTTTTTGTCAACTCTTATTTCACAAATTCTCATCTTTAAATGATTGGACATAACAAATTTTACAATTTTTATCTTTGGAAGTTAACAAATTTCACATTTTAAGTGGAAGATTGTTCTTTCACTCAAAAAGTGGGTACATTTGCTCATTTTCGCGCCTCTTCTCTTTGAAGAGTGATACATAAAGGGTTTTGTTAAGATATGTTTTTAGAGCATACATTAATAAAATAACTTTTTCATTTTCTCATAAAAAATTTCTTAAAATAGATGACTAATGTATACCTTTTAGTTCCTAAGATTAAAAAAAAGTACAAAACAATAATAATTGACTTGAACAAAAGAGTGAAGAGAGATAAAAGGTGAAAAACAATAATGAATAAACATTGACTTGAGCAAAAGAGAATGCGCACTGTATTTCTTTACAAGTGACCATCATGCTCTAGTTTGTGGTGGCTTTTTTGGGAAGATAAATAATCCCTCTCCATATGGCAAATGTTGACCTTGCCTTTTTTAAAATGGCATTTTTTGCTTGGACTAATTTTCTTTCCCACTTAATTTTGTGTGTAAATTTTGAATTTGAAAATTGTTTAGTCATTTGACTCTAAATGGCCAAAAAGTAAAAATATTCCAATTTGTTTTGATGAGTGAAAGTTTTATTCATATAATTACTTAAAATAATAAAAAGTTTAATAATTTTTCCATACAAACCAAACAACACAAATGATTCAGTTAATTATTATTTTTTAAAATGTTTATCATAAAAAGCAAGTTCAAGTGGCATATTATGTTGTCAAGAACTTTGCAGCTCAACTAGTTAACACATCTCAGTGTTTTCAGCAGAAACATCTAGAATTTAAATCCCTCTTCCCATCTATATAGATTGAGGATAACCATTTACCGCATAAGAACTTTGGACTCTTGTGAATGGTAATTATTATCTTTCAGTGAGAATTATTACTGATTAAGGTATCAAGATACTTGAAAACGAAATATTCTCTAGGCCATCAATTAGGGAATCGATCATGCCAAGGCAACGACAGAAGCAAAAAAAACAAAGCTATGTTGCACTTAGAATGCAGCAACGTGCAGCAGTTCCTGTCCTTAAATCACATTGAACAAGAATAGAGAACAGAATTTGCCCCTTGGTCCAAAACAGAAAATTATACAAGGAAAAAGGATATTAGGACAATGAATTGCTATTTGTTACACTTACTAGCACTGCTTCATTTATACATAAATACATATATACATGCATTCCTACTTTTGATGGAAGTATCAACTATTCTATGCTTCTAAACAATAAAGCCTATACATTCTTTTGTTTGGTAGCATGAGGATGCTCCTAGTGAAAGGATAAACCCATACAATAGACCGGCTATTAATCAAATCAATTACCAAAAAGGGAAATAAAAAGGATGTACCCTCTATGGGTGTCTTTATTGACAGCCCCTCTCAGGCGACCACTCAAACTTGGTGCATTTTTCTTGGCTTTTTTTGACGACTTTGGCTAGATACTGCCTCACAGATTTGTGATTCATCTCAAACACAAATGCCATTTCCCTAATCTGCACAATCACCATTTGCCAAATATTTATTTGCTGTCAACGCTAAGCATGAGTTGAAGCATTTTATTCCAATAATAAATGCTGTTGAGTTAAGAGAAACACGTAAAGTTTCATCCACAAAAGATTAATTAACAGCACAGCACGGAGAAAACTGGAAATTTTGAATGGCAGAAAAGAAACCCATGTGATGTCTGTGCAAAACTAAAGATGGGGAAGCTATTTACCTCAATCAAACTACCAGAATTAAGATTCAGAAGCTGTCCCCTACCAACTTCTTTGCCATTCAAAAAAATTGAACTCTTGCCAAGATTCTTCAGAAAGAACGAACCGTCTTCTTTCATCTTTATTAGAGCCTAGCACAATGATGAACACTAGTTATACTTGTATACCCCAAAAAAAAAAAAGAAGGAAGAAAAAGACATTGTTTCTAAATTTCTGATCAAAGGCAACAAAATGCTTTCCAAGAACTTTAACCCATTGCAAGAGTGCTTAGGGACAGCAACCAACATTTGCTTTCTACTTAGTAATTATAAATAGTTTGCCCCTCAATGCTTTTCATTTCATTATATACTTCATTGCCTGCATTTTAGTAAAGAATATTTTGGACATATTTAGGGGGATAACCAATATTAAAAATGTGACTTCATTAATGAGTGTAGAAAATAACAATTTATTGCTTTCATGTATGTATAGGATTGACGAAGGATAAGTTGGTGCAGACACCAGATTAACTCTGACTGATTCCATTGATCCATATTATGGGATTTGAATTTTATTTTAAGTATTTTAAAGGATTTGATTATTACCTTAATTATGATTTGATTGTCCCTCCTTATTTGATGTAATCTGGGACCCTATATATAGGCCCAAGAGGAAACATTATTGGCATGTCGAATTTTGATAAATACAATTATATTGAGATTTTTTTCCATAACTTGGTGATAATCCCAGACAAATTCTAGGGGGTGAAGCCTAGAGTTGTTTTGTTATTCTGTTGTTTCTTAATATGAACTCAAAGATGGTCTTACCCACTATCGCTACAAACAAATATGCAAATCAAGAAAGCCAAAACAAATCTAACCTGCCGTCTAGATACTTGGTTAGCATGTCCTTCTCTTCCCAAGTCAATATCCACTGCAGTGTCCTTTGTTGCTCTACCAAGTATGACCTGTAATTTAGAAAGAGATTGCACTAAGAACAAGAGAACAGTCATGCATGAAGGTTGAAGAACAAAATTGCATTCAGTCAATATTATATTCACAGATAATCTCATTACCATGTTTGAATAGCACTAACATTCATCAATCATCTCTATTGAATTTCAGATCTAAAATTGGCCTTTAAGATCACTACAAAGTTTCAATTCACTTTCTTTGTACAATTTAATGTTAACATTCACATGACAAAATAAGAAAGGAAAAATCCTCCTCCATAACCACCAAAATCTTTTTGAAAATTCTATAAATTTACAGGAAGAAGTACCGAAACACAAAGACCACACTTTCATATGTTTTGTTCAAAACTAATCAAAAGAATGACACTAGTAATAGTGTTGATCATTTGGCTATTACTAAGATATAGCAAATATGTCACTATGCTTTTTGTCCCTCAAATGGCAAAATTTTTAATTAAAATCCTCAACTTTAGAATCACTGTCAATGTGGTCCTTCCATCCAGATCCATTAATCATGAGCCACCAAAGGCCTCAAAATTGTGAGTGTGTGTGTTTTGCAGAAAATATAAGTAATTTTTTATTTTAAAAAAAGACATCACCTTGAGGTATTTAATATTAGTTGACAGATCTTGATAGAATGACAACATTGATGGTGATTTCAAAGCTACCAGTATTTGTTGCAAAATTTGATCTCAAGAGAACAAAATAACAGCAACCCAAAAATTAGTGAGAACAAGGGGTATATTAGCCATAAGATAAATAAAGAACTCTTTGTTTCATAACTAGATAAATACCATACCTCACATGAAAGTAAAAATCAGCTAGAACATCATAATACACTGTACCTCAGTCTTCTTAATATATTGACCGAACAATTAAAAAGGTCAAAATTTGGAAACTGTACCTCAGTCTTCTTAATATACTGTTTCAGATGGCGGCCATACAAGATTGCAAGTGCGCCTTGAGATGCAATGGCTCTTTGCATAGAAGATCTAGCACACTGTTCCAACCTTATGATTGTCCTCTTAGTTTCCTCATGTTGATATCTTGAGACTGGAGATGAAAAATTAAAATAAAATGCGTATTAAGATGAGAATGTGATATACTTTCACCCTTTGTCTAGAAGAATGAACTCTTTTGCTATTTGATTGATTTATAAGCTCATGTTTTGTATATATTTTAAAGTACAAGGAAAACAAAACTTGAAATTTAAATATTTTATAGATGATACTAGTTATTGATCTTCAATTATTATGATATTTCAAAAGCATGGAGGGTATAAGAACACAATATAATCAAACAATGATATGTCAAAAAACTCATCCAATGCATTGGCAAAAGTTACATCAGGGTATATTGTCTCCTTATACCCTCCATGCTTGAAGGTAATCAAAATATCATCTCATCTATATTTTTTTGTACTTAAAATTATACACAAACATGAATTCACAGATCAGATAGTTAAAAACATCAGATTAATAGGAAATTGACATGCGTGTCAAGAATAAAGAGAACATGTAGTCCAACTATGGGATTTTCAAAATATTAATCCAATAAAAATGTTAGTAAGTATTGTAACATTAACAAAAAATAAGTAACTTGATCTTGAACACATAAATCTACATATGCATGAATGGTTTTGTGTTAATAACAAAAAGAACATGCAATCCAACTATGGGATTTTCAAAATATTAATCAAATAAAATATTATTAAATTGTGTAACAATAACAAGAGTAACTTGATTCTAACCCATACACATAGAGAGACACATAAATATAAATATGCACGTATGATTCCGCATGTGTGTGAAAACCAGTTACTACTAAGCCATCAGCATGAATAAGCATGAAGCATTGATGTCCATAACTTGTATAAAGGTCAATGTATATGTGGAAGCCAAATTTATCAAAACTAACTTTTTGCATAAGGAAAGAACTGCATGCAGAACACGCATCAGCTAATTAGACCACATTTCAGAGGGATTACCTTCTCTACTACCATATAAATCCTGATCGTCTGGACATAAATCCATTTGAAGTATCTGAAAGATAAAATTTATAAGGGGCAGAATCTCAAGATGAATTAAAATACTCTCAATAAATTGCCTCAACCCAGCCATTAATATTTACCATTGTTTCAATATCAGAAAAGCATGGGATGTCATTGTCGTCTTCAGATTCTTCCTGATCTACTGTTGAGTCTGGTTCAAGAAACTTTTTATTAGAACCTGTCTGTGCATGTAGCATTGCATGTTCCCCAATTAGACCTGGAGCATCGGTTTCCTGTTTACAACAAGCAGATAAGGAATAGTTTTTGTCAAAGGCACAAACATGAACTTGCTGCTCTATAAAAGGAAAATTGCAGATGCTATCTATAATCATGAAGTAACTCAATTTGACATATAACCTCAATTTTTAGTGCCCCATCCATGGCCAACTTTGGAGTTGAATGTGCTGATCTGCCTTGCCTTGGGTCAACATGAACAAAGTCTTTAGAGTCCGCATCAAGATGGCTACCATGAGACAACTCAGCTTTGACTCCAAAACCAACAATGGGGTGCTTTGGGCTGGTCTCTGGTAGTGTACCTGATCCCACCAACCGAGAAGCTGGAAAAGACAGTGTAGGAGCATCATTCTTCTTCAAGCTTATTTCTTTTTCACCATTTCTTTGATGGCCGGAGGAGGAGGATGGATTATTGGCCTCTCTGTAATTTGTTTGTATAACAGGTAAGCATATATCATCATTGCTTGGGATTTCGAGGTCCTCAGTATTCAATGTGCAATATAGCTCTCCATCATGAAGTTCAGGAGTAATAGGATCAGGCACTGATGCAGATGCTGACATATTGACTTGAGGAGGACAAACACTAAGCTGATCACCATGACCAGAGCAAGATGGATCAGCAATAACACCCAACTCTGAAGTACAAGCCCCATCAGAAACAGCAGGGCATGTCTTCAAAACCGGAGTCTGAGGTTCACAAACATCGGCTACATCTCCATCTTCGTGAACTTTACTCGGAGAACTCAACAGAAGTGAATTAATATTATCACAACAAGACTTGCCCACGGTATCTTTCCCATCTTCATCCATAAACATAAGCTCATCGTCATTCGCAAGGCTCAACAGACGATCCACAAAATCACCCTCTGAGGTAGCAGCCGAACTACTTATCATCAAATCACCAGCATGTCTATCTTTCAAAACCGTCCCCGAATTGCCAACATCACCATCCACATTATTAGGACATATCAACGTCTCCGCCACGGCCCGATCTTTATCACCACCCTCAATGCTCATATTAATCGGCATTGCAGGTGCCGAGACATCCTCAATCGTTTTCCAAATAGGCATATCGGGACACACATAAGACGGCCCTAACTCCTCACCATTCCCAAACTCACCCAAACTTTCCCCAAGATTAGAATGCGTGTCCTTCAATACACCATTCTTCTCCTCTCCAACACGCCTTAACCTTCCATTATCAACCCACGCAGCATTCTGAAACCGAAAACGGTCATCAACACCATCACCAATCATGCAACTCCCCTCATAACCGACTTTATTATCATCATCATTAGTACCATTACCATTTACCACTAGTTCAAACGATTCAAAACTCTCGTCGCGTAACCTCTTCCGCATAGCGTAATACAGTTCACGAACGCTCTCGAGTTTTCTCTTCTTATCAGGAAATTGAACAGACTTGTTCTTCGAGTCAGTCGAAGCAGAAAGCTCATACTCGACCATGCGAGCAGAAGCTTCGCTCGAAATTTCAGGGTTATAGAGCAGAGAATGCCATCGATCTCGCAATTCTCGAACCGTAAATTTTCGCGAGAATCGGACAGCACCTTTAGCAAGTGCCTCCAATGAGGCACCTGCCTGTAAATTTTTTCCGAATCACAAAAAGGAATCAGAAAAAAAAAAAACAAAAAACAAAACAAAATTTGCAGATTTGTGTAAAATAAAATTGAAGGAAAATGAAACTGTTTTTCACAATTAATAAGAGATGGAATTTTGGTAGGGGTAAAATTGGAAAGAGAGAAGTACGATACCTCGACAGCGTTCTTCAATAAGAGGTCATCCTCTGGGATCCAAGCTGCTACTGCTGCCATTTTTTTTTGGGTGAAGAGGAGTTTAAGAGAGCATGATGGATTTTGAAATTCTTGTGAGATTTGATTTGCAGTGGGAAATTTGAAATTGAAATTGGAAAACTCTAAGCTCTCTCTCAGTGTTTGTGTTTACAGTTACACAGACTCTCACAGGTGGGGGGAGTCACTGTACCGGAAATTGGTTTTTCCTAAACGCGGGTAAAAAGGTAAAAACGATTGCCAAGGAGAATTTCGCTGCTACTCTTTTTATTTAATCAGATATACTTTTTTGTTTTTTTTTTTTTTAGGAGAATAATTTAACGGCATATTCCAAGGATACCAGGTTGTGGAGGGAATTTACAATTAGGGCTAATACTTTTTCCTTTTCTTTTTTTTTTTTTTTTTTTTTCGCTTGGTTCCAAAATTAATTATAGGGATTGCGAATTGAATAATTTATACATCTATTAAGATTCAGTTTCCTCTCTCTCTCTCTCATATAAAAATTGACATTTTTTTTAATGAAATAAAAATTGACATATTGTGTATGAATGCGTGTTTGGGATCCAAATCATATATGTTCTAGTCTTTTTTTATTTTTTTTATAGAAAGTCCTTCATAAATCATCGCTTGGTTTTATATCTAGATATATTATATAAGAGCATTAGTATTGGGAATGCTAATGCCAAATCTAAGGAAAATTTAGCATTTTAAGCCTAAAAAACTCTTGCATCAGGGAATTGTAAACAGCAGTATTGCAAAATTTTTTGCAATACTGCTACAGTACAATTCTAAACATAGAATTGCACTGTTCACAGTATTGCCAAAAAAAAAAAATTTTACTCCTTTTTCCCCCAAAATTGTTGGTGTGCTGCTATAAAATGGGATGTTGCACTGTTAATAGAGTTTTGAGATGTTGAAGGTATTGTAAAATGGGATAATATAATGATAAAGTGGTTTTTTAAAATGGTAAAATAGAGTAGAATTGAAATTCTCTGATGCTAATGTTCTAATGGTCTTTTATTTTTAGAATGATATTCATAATGCTGAGCATTTATAGTTTCCAAATTTAGAATATTGGACATATAACTTTGTCTGCATGCTGTTTTATTTATAGTAATTGACTTTTTAGTTAGAATAAAATTAAATATACTATTTTATAATATAATAATGCTGAGCTTGAGTAGGAAATGTATTAAGAATGTTAACATTTTAGTTACAACACAAATATATGTATGAAACAATAAATATTCTCTTAGTCTATTTTTAGTTCCTATGCTCAATAAAATAAAATAAAAAAAAAAAAATTCTAGCTCCAATGATTTGTGAACTCTCTTTAGCTAAAACTAGGACCTCTTAAAGTACAGAACATTACCCAAAAGCTAGCATATGTAACAGTCTAGCTAGTTCCTTTGCATTCAAAAGGCACATGCCGTTAATCATTTTTGGGGGCATGCACATACTCTGATTTTAGGTTATTTATTTTTGCCCTAAGTTTTGTTTTTACTATTTAAACGCATTGTAACCTCCAAAGACAATTCAATTTTCAGACTATTATCAATAAAATACAAACATTTTGTCAATTTGCTTTTCTGGTAGATTCCAGTTTATCTCATCTTATGAATTCAAAGAACATTATGTGGATTTAAGGTTTACTACCCAGAAACTAACAGTTTTATGTCCATCAAAGAGAGTATCATGTATGTTTTTTTAGGCTTTCGCGACATTATTCTATATCCAATGTGCTCTTTTTGTGCACCAAAAAATATTAGTAATGGATTGATAAGCTACATATTACCAATTAGGTATGTGCTCCAAACGGTATATTGATTAGCATACTTGACATTATCTAATGAATAGCAGTACAGATAAGAACAAATATTTCTTATCCGCTTGTTAAAAAAATATTAGTTACAAAATTTTGCTGAGTTATCCCAGCAATAAAAAGTAAAACTAAGTGCATAGTAATCCAGGATGAAAAAAGATCTAATACCAAAATCACAACCAACATAACTAGAACAAGATATAAGGTACCGTACATATTGCATCGTGAGCATACAAACAAAGTATATACAAGAAGTGTGCATTAAAGGCAATTACAGTTTCAGCCAATACTTGTTAGCAAACATAATATGTCCATATCTATATAATAGAGCACAACTTCAAAACCCTTACATACTGCATCATGAGTTTAATTAAACAGTTTATCTGAAAATAAAAAAACATAGTAGATTAAACATGTATTGGAGATGCAACTCCTACTGCCATTCAAGCAAGGCGCAGATCCTCGGTTTCAAATCCCCCAGCATGATGAAGATCCAGGTGGCTGCTATGCAAGCGGAATGCATATAAGTTGGAGGCACCATTTGTCAGAGCAATGGTGGATTCATAGTCTCCCTCATTGTCCACTAATCCATATTGTGGATCCTCCAATCTTGCCCTCTTAAATTTGAACAGAAAAGAGAAAAGAATCATTATTTAGAACCTTAGATATATGACCATATATGATATATATGACTTAAGACAATATTGATTGAATTTTTTTGGATAAATAATAATTGATTGCAAAATGAATTAAGGCAAATTCAATTTTAAGAATCTTACAAGATCGAGCAGGAGATTGCCGTGTCTTTCCTCCAAGTTCTTTACCTGCAATAGAAGTTCAAAGTAATAGAGGTCCAAAAGCAACTTGGAGGTGATATAAGAGTGAGAAACAAATTAAAAAGAACTCATATCTACTACTGAATTTGCTAACCTTTTTCTTGTAGGTCTCGGTCTGAGTTTTGATAACGTGGTACTGTGTAAAGGATACATGAAGATTTATATTGTTAGCTTAACTAAAGTCTTTTATAAAATCTATACAGAACTGTTTGTAAAAACTCAGCTAGATGAGTAAACTCCCAAAATATGTTGCAGATGAAAAGAAAAGGATAAAAAAAAATTAACAATCTCGTTTAAGGTAATAGAAAGAAAAAGTTCAGGGATCCTTTTTTTCAGAAGATAGTTCGTGGATCAAATTTCAATGATGTAGGTCCAATAATCAAGGATTATGAACTTCAGTGAAAATTAAAAATTTTAGAAAGGACAAATCGAAAGCAATAGAAATTTTATGCATTTTTTTCACCCCTACTAATAAGCAATTCAGGCATTTGAACTTTATTATAAGTGTTCCAAGGACGCCAATAAATAAATTCTCCTATAGTTAATTAGCTCAAAAGGAAAATCAAAGATTACCGTAGGAAAAAAAAAAAAAGATGCTCACTGATTAAATATATAAGAAATTTTCTCAAATGTTCAGGGAGTACATCCATTTGAAAATGAAAATGATCTTCTAATTATTAGTAAAGTTATGTGCTTTCTCCCCAAGGAAAAAAAAAGAAAAGGAAAAAGAAAAAAGAACATGGTTTAGTAGCATAAATAACACAGAAAATTTTTGAACACTAAAGATCTTTGCAGATTTACATGCCTAAGCTAAAATCTCTCTCTTTTAGTAGGGTAAATAAAATATTTGCAAAAGTTTCAAAACCTACACGCAAAGTTGTGTCCACAGAATTTCTAAAAATATATAAATATCAAAACCCAACCTTTCGTGCGCGAACGATGTCCAAGGAAGAAGACACCTTATTCTGAAGAGAACGTAGATCGTCTAGACTCAGACCATTCAGATCCTCACCCACCCTCTGCCTGTCAAAACATCCTAATTAGCCACGCATGAAAAACCTAGGCGCTCTACATTAATTTGGGCATGACTGCCTTTTATCTATCAGACAAATCACTTTTTTCTAGTATGCTTTACCTTATCTCTCTGCTCAGTCTATTGTTAATTTCTTTCAGTTTCCTCAAGTTTTCTTGCATTCTCTGCAGTCATAAGTACACAAAACTAAATCAGAAAGAGATACTAAGAAAGAAAACCTTAATAATAGAATAAATAGTTACAGATTCACAGATCAGAACTAAAAAAATGAGAGTGAAACCTCGTAGTGTGAGCTCCATAGGTCAGTATCCAAAGCCTTTTGGTACTGATCATAGATCTTCTTTGTCCTGGTTGAGAAAAAACACATCAAAAAAACCCAAAACAAAGTTGATCATATTAGGGTTTCGTTTGTCACATAATAACATTAGTGAGAAAAAGAGAGAGAGAGAGAGAGTGGTCCGTGAAGCTTACGTTATGGAGGGGCTAGTGTACTCATGGAACTTGCCAGTACTAGAGAACATGATGATCGAGACCTTAGCATCACAAAGAACAGTGAGTTCCTGAGCTTTCTTGAAAATACCATTTCGTCGCTTGGAGTAGGTGACTTGCCTGTTGGTTTGGTTCTCAATCCTCTTGATCTCGATCTTTCCACGGCCCATCTTTCTTTCTTTTCCTTCTTCTTCTTCAACAAAAGGATGATCTGAGAGCTAACTCTGAGAGGGGCTTTGTATTTTTTAAGAGGTTATAATAGAGGTCTTGAAGTGCAAGAGATCAAAAGAAGAGAAGAAAAGGGTTTCCATATCGGGAAAATGGGTTTGGAAAGTAACGTTGTAGTGTAACTGAAAATATAAGGATAGGGGCAATGAGGGTAATATATATTGGTCTGATAACGTGTGGTGTCAGATGCTTTTGAGTTTTGACCACGACAACGCATGAATCATGGGTGCGATAACCCATTCCTTAAACCTCTCTTATTGGGGGAACCATACTAGTTTAGGGTAAGCAACTAAGCATTAAGCTACTAATATATAAGTGCCCTTGCATAGGAGCATGGAGAGGGAGAATTGAAAATTAAATTCCAACACTTCACTTTTTCTGTATGTTAAGAGTCCCAACAGGATAATTTGCAAAAGATTTTGTGTTCGAACTTTACACATAAAACTCATCTGTGATACATTATATCTCATAAACTACTTAAATTTCATGATGCATTATATCTCACCCATGTATCATTTGCTCCTCACACCAAATTCAATCAAAACACACAATCAAACTGTGAAAAAAAAAAGTAACTACAAATTGATAAATAATAATAATAATAATAATTGTGAAAAACGAAATTGATAATCAACGTATAATCAAGATACAAAACAGATTCCTCTCCTAATCACATAAAACTTATATGAAATGTTTTTTAAAATATATATATATAGAAGAAGAAGAAGAAGCCAATATGGGCCTTGGTATGAAAGCGTTGGTGGAAAGAAAGGGACGGGTGTGGTGCTTCTTGGTGGGGAGGTTCAGTCAAGGTTGTTAAGTGGAGATGATTGCAATGGCGGAAGGGCGAGGGGGAAAATGAGCACTAACCGTTGAGGGGACAATCACGAGTGCTTATCGATATCCCATTTTGTTCACACTCATTTACATGCAAAAATCACAATTTAAGCCAAAATGTTAGAGATATATATGTCTAATATATATCAAAAATTTCAAATTTTGCAATTTTTACACTATGATCAAGGGAATGCTAAAATTAATCTAATTTATCCCAATCAAATGCCGGATTGACCAACTTTGCAATTCGGAGTCAAAATGACAAAAATGCCTTTGATTGACCAAACTTTGACCAAACTAATCGATAGTCAAATAAAGTCAAAAATTCACCAAACCACCAAAATTTATCATTTTACATAAAAATTAATGTTTTTGAACTCGTATTTCAATTTTGACCTTGGTTTGACCAAAATTTTGATCGTTCAACTGAGATAAATTTGAGTTCATATTAAAAATAACTGAGTTCAATTGAGATAAATTTGAGTTCATATTAAAAATAACTAAATTCATTTTAAAACAATTGCTCACAGGCCTAGATTCAACTTAAAATGAGCAAGACCATGGACCATAAAATCAAGCAACAAAATCTTCTTTCCCAAATTTAATACTTGTCTTTGGTGTCTTTTGAAAGCTCGAAAATGTGTTGAAAACACAAGAGCTATTTTGACCCCCAAATTAAAATTATGCATTGATTGATTTTACACTAACTTAATACTAAGTGCGGAATAGTGTAAATGCGAGCGGATAAACAAACAAGCTACTCGAATCCATAATCAAAGTAATACAACAGTAAAATGGAATGTAAAAGAGTAGAGAAGAAAGATGCAAACACAAGATAGCACGCCAATGTGTTATCGAAGAGGAAATCGAAGAACTCGGCGAAAAACCTCTCCACCGCCCTCCAAGCGGAAATCAATCCACTAGACAATCAGTTGGGATACATGGGTTAGCAAGAGACTCTCCAAGCCTAATCTACCCGATATACCTAAGCCCTCCAAGCTCCTACTCCAACAAGGCTTCTCGGAACCATGTCTTGTCTAGCTCTCCGAATCCCGCAACAACCTCCAAGTTGCATCTGCCATCCTTGGATTCTTCCAATGCTTCCCAGCAGCACCAAAACCTCACTTGACACTCTGAAAGGGTGTGGTAAGTGTTTGGACTATCAACCTCTCAATGGTATAGAAATGGAGAGGTAGGAGTTGAGAAAATTCCACAAGCAAATGTGTAGAGGATTGTGGGTATAACAATCTCTACCTCTCGAGGTGTTTGGCTAGGGTTTTCTCTCAGAAGCACTCCTCGACATTTATGGGTAATGTGGGTATAAATAGTGTAGGCACAGAAAGTGTGTATCAAAATGGACAGTCTGGCAAAACAGAATGTCTCGCGGGAAGGCCTTACCCGCGAGATACTCGCGAAACACAGCTATCTCCATCCTGTCCTGACTCTTCGCATTCCAGCATGTGCAAGTCACATGAGTCACTTCGCGAGATGCTTAGTCACGAGCTACTCACGAAAACTCTTCAATCTTCAATTGCTTGAATCTTCACACACTCTTTCTCTCTATCACACAACCCTTATAATCAAATCTCACAATAAATACAGGGTACAAAAAATTAAATAAAATTACAATTAAATTTGGTACGGACTATAAGCCAACAAAACACATAGTTGTAAATAACAACTTTACAATCTCCCCCTTTGGCTATTCCATGACAAAACCCCTAAAACAGACTCTAGACTTAAACGTGAGTTTGGGAACAGTGGCAAAACTCACTCACACCTAATCTAGAAGCTATGAAGCACTTGCACGTATATACCTGTAACCTAAAACACTTGCACAAAAACAAAACTTTCATTAAGCTTATGACAAGTTGAACACAAGGTACGTACATGAGCAAGTAAAGTGCGATCAAGTTTGAAAATACTATAAAACATGTAAGCATATCTTGATCAAACATGAACAGTCATTAAATAATGACTACACTGAACATTTAGCTAATAAATGCTCATCCGGACAAGCAATGCAATTAAGAACAATGACAAGGATCAATTGCATGTCCAACACTCAACCAATGCAAAATACACGAAGTATTTGCATCTAGGATACAAGATCCTACTAGGGTACAAGAGTGAGGTACTTAAGACATATTAGCAATATCTTCAACTGAAATTAAAAACAAAGTATTAAAGCTTTAAACAAAAGCAGTAAAAACTGTAAAAAAAAAGTTATAAAGGCTAAAACAATTTAAACAAAAATAAAGCTAAACCGACTGTATGAACCAAAGATTCTACGCCTAAGTTATGTCTATGCTCTGCTCCCCCTCAAAATTTTCTCCCTCTTTTTGACCGGAATGGCCAAAGAGGCTAGAACTGCTTAGACACGGAATCTAATCCCCGCGCCATGGACAAGTCGTCGATCTGTGAAGACAATGCAATGATCTGTCCCTAGAGGTATGCAAACTGGGTTGCGGTGTGTTGCACATGGGAGTCAAGCATTGTAGACATCTGGTCCATTTTAGCTAGTAAGCGATCAAGTCTATCTAAACCTTGTGCTGGTGCTGAAAATGATCGTTGAGCTGAAGACTCTGGAGCAGACGTGAATCTATCAATCTCTTCCTCTGTATCACCACCCTTGTCCTTAACACGATCCTGTGGTATCGTATGCACACCTGTTTTTGATCCCTTGATGTGAGCTGTGCTCCTAGTGACTATGTGTGCACCAATGGGATAGTCCCTTTGAACCACAGTGAGACCACTTGGAAGTTTCAGCTTTGCCTTAGCAATTAGTCTCATAATCAGTGAGGGAAAAGGCATAATTGTTCTGGAATTTTTCTTTTCAATGCTCTTCTTCAAAATGTGGAAAATATGTCCACAAATATCTATCTCCTTGTGGGTAAAGAGATCGTATAGAAACCTTGTTCTTGGAGCTGACAATGTAGTAAGGTTGGTGACCGGGTACAAGTTATGGATCATCACATATGCCAATGTCCTCATCTTTGGTGAAAATGGGATTGTATTCATGGAGGTTTTCTTAGAAGTACCACCAAGTATCTTCACCATCTCCTCAGTAAAGCCTAAACGATCCTCATATTGCACTGTAATTGGCTGTGAGGGAGGACGAACTTCTAAGAACTCTTGAATGTTGTCCTTAGTGATGATAAACTCTTTATGCCTTACCCAGTAGTTTGTATTATCTCCCTCAACACTAGCATTGGAGAAGAATTCTTTGATAATCTCCGAGTACACAACTCCAACCGGGTTCAATAGCTTGGTCCAAGTCCTTTCTTTGAACACCTCAGGGATGAAGGTGTCCTAAGGGTTTCTAGCTTGACCACCCTCTCCATAATAATGGTTGCTCTCTTGTAGCAGTCATTGTATTTCATATCGGCCTCAACAGACTTGAAGTTATCAGAATCAGTGCGTGCACGTTTGGATGACTTCTTGGTTGCAGAATGTTTGGTAGGAGACATCTGCACAAATGAACACAGAACAGAGAAGAAACATGTGCAAAAACACGAAACAGAACACAAAACTTGATTAGATTCAAGTTAGTCCAAAACATAGGTAAAACAACCTAAAACAGAGCAAAATTAACTCAAAACAAAGCAGACATACATAAAACAGTATGTTATAAGAGTTTAACCATGTAAACAAAAGCACAATGCATGAAGAGTATTACAGTGCATGTGTGTGTCTGTGCTGTGCATGTGCTGATGCAAGTGTGTGCAGCATGTGATGCATGGGGTGTGCCTAGTATGTGCATGACATGGCATTGAGGCACAAAATGGGCAAAGTGTGTAAAACACACAAACATTGACCAAAACATGATAAACATGATCAATCAAAACCAAATCCAAGCATTGGAACTCAGTTGAGTCCAATTCAACACAGAAATGTCACTTGGACATTCTGTCAAACACCTAACATGCAACAATGCATTTTAACTATGAACAATGCATGAACATGGTGAAAAATGCCTCAATACATGCTAAGAATGCCTCAATGGTCCAACACAGATACACAAACATCAAATGGGACTCAGTCCAATCAAAGATTTGGAAAGATTTTCACAAAATTAAGAACCCCAACCCATTTTCGAAAAATCCCCAAAATTTAGAACCCTAACTTAAATTTCTGCATAATCTTAGAAAAACATGAAGAAAATGTTTTAGAAAACATACCTTGAAGTTGGAAATGCAGAAAATAAGCTTGAGAATGATGGGGTTTGAGTAAAAAGAGAGTTTGGATTGAGAGGGGTTCGAGAGAGGCTTAGCGAGGGAAATGGGAATGATTTGAAAAACTGTCACATCTACATTATAAAACTGAAAACTCGCGTTTTTCGTGGGTTAGGCAGTAGCAAGACAGTCGTGAGACAGTCGAGAGAATGGCCATTGAAGCTAAGAAGCTTTCGCGAGTCAGTCACAAGACAGTCGCGATAGCTTCTGTCTAAGATTAAAAAAATCCAATTTTTGACTAAAAAACATTTCGCGAGAAGCTGTTAGTCACGAAATTCTCGCGAGACAGTAGCGAGAGTCTCTGTGTGAAATGACAAGAATTTATTTCCCTTAAGCACTTTTCGCGGGAAGCTCTTAGTCGCGAGCTTCTCGTGAAACAACCCTTGAACTAGTTTTTGAAGAAAAACACAAAAATGCATTTTAAACAAAAACTAAAGACACGAAAGTATAAAATCACTTTCAAAAACATAATTTTTTATTGTTTCTATTTTTATATATTATATATTTATTTGAATAGAAACAATTTTTTTTTTATTCTATTTATTTTGTATTATTTATTTGTATTTGATTTATATTTTATTTCGTTTTATTTAGCCCATTTAGAATAGAATGCGAATGAGACTTCCATTACGCTCTTTGGTCTATAAGAGAACGTACAAACATTATTTGAATACCTGGAGTTGTAGAAGTGAAAATTAGTTTCTTATTTTATTATTTATATTTAATTTTATTATTTATATTTAATGAGCATCCTGTATTTCATAAAAATTCGGGGCAATATAATCCTTACGTAAGGGCCATCCTATCCAACTTTCGGGCATTAAGATACGTTTCAGACGTGGATGATTATCATAAAAGATTCCCAACATATCATAAGATTCCCTTTCTTGAAAATCCGCACTTTTCCAAACCCAGAAAACAGACGGAATTCTAGGATTCCCCAAGAAACACTCAAAAATCTTTTTGGGTTTGATCAGCAAGTACATGAGCATACACATCACATTTAAACATGTACAATCACACAAATGAGATAAGCATTAATTGAATCAAAGTCTTGTGTGTTGTGGGTGAGTATCAAGTGTGAAATAGTCCTTAGACTAGAGTGAAACTTCAATGATCAATTCAATCAAGTCATACACAACTGGTACTAAATCAAGTGGTCTATCTCAATTATAGAAATGAACATATATGACCTCCCACAAATTGATTACAAATCTTAAAAGCATTTCATTTGGCTTCTGCATAAATCATAACATTTGATCCTTTTTGGATAATACATCTCTTTTTGAGATCGGTGCTTGAAATTTTTGATATTTCAACATTTAGAATTAGCCTTTGGCTTTTTGAGCACCATACATTTCAAAACAAAAGTCGCTTTCCCTTTTTCCTAGTCAAATACTAATATGTGCGACAGGCTTTTGCAGCTCAATATCTCTTTTTCACTTTGAGATTTACATTTGATGAGCTCTATTGCAAAAACATAAGAAAATAAAGTGGGAAGAGATATAAGCATAAGTCTATGCAAGTATCAAAACCATCAAGACTATTGACCAATCATTCATGACAAGCTTGAAGATTTATTTACAACAATCACACATAGTTTTCAAGATTTCTCTCACACAGATAAATGTGCATACAAAACAAGCTAAGCTCATAAATGCACTATGCCATTAGTACGAAGGTACTAGGCCAAACTCATATGTGATACACACAACACAAGTGATCAAACTTTTTGAAGATTTTTCAATTTTTATGGGTTTTTGAATTTTTGAACACACTCAAAAACAGAACAAGAAAAGAAGATCAACAAAAACAAGAACAAAGCAAAAGCTTGTAAAAGAAATATGCTAAAAACCAGAAGCAAATGACACAAAGTAAATTATGCATGTTGTGATGCATGAACATATGTCCCTAAACATCGGAAGTATTAATGCATGGACATGTTGTAATGCTTATGCATGAGTACTCCTTTTTACCCACACGGCACGTGCGTTTGGGGTGATATCCCTATAGGATTGGGTACGAATGTTTTGGCCTTCAAACCTTCTGGAGAAGCTTGCCAAACAAGTGGTGAATGCATCAATCATTTTCATCACATCCATCACACCGGAATCATCAGCTCGACCTCTTGATTGCTCAACAGCCCAATTCCTTTTGTCATTTCTAGGTCCTTTTGACCTCTGATCACTTGCATTCTTCAATGCCCTCAGCTTATGACAATTTGGTCTGGTGTGTCCTTGAAGTCCACAGTGATGACAGAAATGTTGAATTCTTGGACCTCTTTGTGATTTTGGAAGTGATTTCTGTTTGGCTTCAGACCTAACCACTGATTGGTTACGAGGCTTATTCAACACCCGTTAGTCAGCCACACTTCTATTTTTCTCCACCTTTACTTTCTCAGCAGTAGTGACAACTTCTTTCGGTTCTTTGGCTTTCACACACTTAATTTCTTTGGATATATTGACAGCTAAACTACTCTCTCCAGTATATCCTAATCCGGTTTTATTGGAGAAAGGTTTTTGATGAGAGAGGACTTCATCAAGCTTCTTGGAGGAGACTCGCTCTACTTTAGCATTGGCTTGAACCATCTCAAGCTCAAGGAATTTTATCTTTGAGTAGGCTTCGGTCAGCTCTCCATTCAGCGTCTCTATTTCACATTTGGCCTCCTTATATCGTACTAAGAGACTTTTGTAGTCCTCCTCTGCCTTCTTCATCTTTTTAACTGCTACCTTGGCCACCCTTGTATATTCTCCTGACTTCTCAAGTAGGGAATTGTAGTTTTCTTGAAGACCCACTGCACTTTCATCTTCTTCAGCATCAGATTCTTCTACTACTCCCATTGACTCCACTTCACTATGTTCACCTAGCTCTTCCACTAGCAAATTCAAGTCCTCCGAGGACTCAACATGAGCAATAGTCATAAAAGCGGAGTAATTCCCTTCTCCATCATAGCTTTCTTCCGAATCAGAATTGGAAGAATCTGAATCACTAAGTGTTGTGGCATACGCCTTGCCCTTCCCTCTTAGATAGTTGGGACACTCCTTCTTGAGATGTCCATGGCCATTGCATTCATAACACACAATTCCTTGAGGAGATTGAGTGTCCTTCCCATCTTTCTTTTTAAACTCCTTCCTATCACCTTTGGAGGATGAAAACTTCCCTCTACTGAATGGTTTCCCACTATTCTTCATCTTCAAAAATTTTCTGAAGTTCTTTGCAAGAAATGCTACCTCCTTCTCCACTCCATCTTCTTCGGAGGAATCATCCATTCTTTCGATGATGGTTTTAAGAGCAAGAGATTTACTCAACTTATGAGAAGGCAGTCTCAGCTCATACGTTTGAAGAGATCCAATGAGCTCTTGGATTTTGATCTCATCCAAATCTTTACTTTCCTCTATAGCTGTGACTTTTGCTCGGAAGCTCTCCAGCAATGATCGAAGGATTTTCCTCACTATCTTTGAGTCCTCCGTTTTCTCACCCAAGTTGAACTTGCCAATAACCGCTTCATTCAGCTTACTGTAGAAAGAGTCAAATGAATCGTCCTCACTCATTTTTAGCTCCTCAAATCTGGTGGTTAACATCTGCAAATTTGTATCCTTCACTTTCTTTGTTCCTTTATAGGTGGTCTCTAATATCTCCCAAGCTTCCTTGGCTACTGTTATGTGAGAAATCCTGTGAAACTCATCTGAAGAAACACCACAAAAAATTGCATTCAAAGCTTTACTGTTAGCGTTAGCTACCGCAAGTGCTACTTTATCCCAAGTGGATTTAGCGGCCACCGGCCTAGTCCATCCTACTTCTACCGCATTCCAAACAGCATCATCAATTGAACACAAGAATGCCCTCATTTGGACTTTCCAAAAGGCATAGTTACTACCATCAAAATATGGTGGAACATTTAAAGATTGAGACTGGTCCATCTCAAATGGGGTCAAGGATCGCACTAAGGTAATTAAACCACAGCAAGTGCACCCGCTCTAATACCAATTGAAAGCTCGAAAATGTGTTGAAAACACAAGAGCTGTTTTGACCCCCAAATTAAAGTTACGGCTCGATTGATTTTACACTAACTTAATACAAAGTGCGGAATAGTGTAAATGCGAGCGGATAAACAAACAAGCTACTCTAATCCATAATCAAAGCAACAAAGCAGTAAAATGGAATGTAAAAGAGTAGGGAAGAAAGATGCAAACATAAGATAACACGCCGATGTGTTATCGAAGAGGAAACCGAAGAACTTGGCGAAAAACCTCTCCACCGCCCTCCAACGAAAATCGATCCACTAGACAATCAGTTGGGATACATGGGTTAGCAAGAGACCCACCAAGCCTAATCTACCCGATGTACCTAAGCCCTCCAAGCTCCTACTCCAACAAGGCTTCTCGGAACCGTGCCTTGTCTAGCTCTTCGGATCTTGCAACAACCTCCATGTTCCATCTGCCATCCTTGGCTTCTTCCAATGCTTCCCAGCAACACCAAAACCTCACTTGACACTTTGAAAGGGTGTGGTAAGTGTTTGGGCTATCAACCTCTCAATGGTATGGAAATGGAGAGGTAGGAGTTGAGTAAATTCCACAAGCAAATGTGTAGAGAATTGTGGGAATAACAATCTCTAACTCTCAAGGTGTTTGACTAGGGTTTTCTCTCAGAAGCACTCCTCAACATTTGTGGGTAATATGGGTATAAATAGTGTAGGCACAGAAAGTGTGTATCAGAATGGACAGTCTGGCAAAACAGAATGTCTCGCGGGAAGGCCTTACCCGCGAGATACTCACGAAACATAGCTGTCTCCATCCTGTCCTGACTCTTCGCATTCCAGCATGTGCAAGTCACATGAGTCACTTCGTGGGATGCTTAGTCGCGAGCTACCCACGAAAACTCTTCAGTCTTCAATTGCTTGAGTCTTCACACACACTCTCTCTCTCTCTATCACACAACCCTTACAATCAAATCCCACAATAAACACAGGGTACAAAAGATTGAATAAAATTACAACCAAATTTGGCACGGAGTATAAGCCAACAAAACACATAGTTGTAAATAACAACTTTACATCTTTTTTGCATGTAACTTACATGGAGAATAATATAATAAAAATTTGTCTTGATCTTAAATCAATGAGGTAAATCTTACTTAATTCTATATGCAATTTAATTTCTTAGTAAGTAAATCACATGTCTACCTATGCTTTGTAAATTTTACTCCCTAAACTAAATTTCCTAATTAAGACTATGTTCATGCATATTTTGTAATGTGATTAAAACCAAATTGACAAATGTCTTAGTTACCTTTCAAATGATGAATTTTATGATTAATTTCAAAATAATATATTATATTTAGGATAAGTGTCGTGGGGTACATAACACCTTTCTCACATATAATCAAACTTCTAAGTCCATATCTTTGGTTCAAGACATTAGCATACCATATTAACTTATGAACCTTAAGAAGATCCTTAGTTAATTAGGTAATAAAATAAATTAAATATAGGTGGTCAATCATACCTCAGAAATCAAGGATAATTCTTACATGCTCCAGGAGCAATGCTCCCTCCTCTCACATGAGGGGTGGGCCCCATGGTGGGACCCACTCGTGGGGCCCACCCCCTCATGTGAAGGAAGGAGCATTGCTCTCGGAGCACCTAAGTTTTTTCCAGAAATCAATAGTTGATGGCGACTCCTAAAATATGAAA